>JAIPRL010002929.1:0-52675 GCA_025469235.1 Pemphigus obesinymphae | reverse complement strand
ACCAATGCAATATAACGTTTTTTTTTTTTTTAAATCGTTTAGACGTAAAGTAAATTCATCGGATAAACTTATTTACCATATTTAATGGTATAATATGTTTTCGTTTAACAATAAAGAAACAATTCAAGAAACGTATAATTTTTTTGTTCATTCAAAGAAAAAGTTGTATTAAACGTACTTTAGTTTCTATCCGATAAGTTAGTCCTTATTTTATTATTAATCGATTACAGAATGACTGGAAGAATTTTTCCCGGTGAAAATTGTTGTTTTTATTGTATTTATTGTTATAATTTTTATACACAATAACAATTATAATTAAATGGAAATTTAATAATATAACATAATTATTAAACTCTTAATTACTTACGTTTAAATTGTATATTTAGCATGTAAATTTAGTTTCACCTAACTGTATAATAAACGAACCAAATATAATTATCTTGTATATATACATTATCTGAAGACTCATAAAGTACCTATTTAAATACTTATTACTTTTTAAAATACTATTTTACATTTATTTTTGAGTATATTCTTGTTACCTAAGTATTTGGTTTTTATTTAATCGAATAATGTTATATTAACATACTTTATCGGTATAAATTGTTGTTATTTTTCTTCATTATTGATATTGTCATTATTAGAGCTATGAGTTTGTAGTAATTTTATTTTTTATTTTATTGTTAGACATTGCTTGTTTTATTGCTTTTTTAGTATACATTTTGAATCATATATTATAGTATTAAATTTTGAGACTTTTAATTTCTATCTCTTGAAACTATTTTACAAAAATTACAAGTAAGTACTTAAATTCTTTATGAAACATTTTAAAACTTAATATATTAAATAAAAATGATTCTATAACTTTTAATCAATTAAGTACAATTTGTTTTTAAATTTAAGTAAGAATTAAAAATTTTATTTAAACTGTTGACTAAGTCTTGTTAGTTTTCTTAAACTTTTAAAATTTGGAACTTTTCTAAATTTTAAATGCATTTTAAAGTTAATACGGCATTTTTAGGATTTTAAATACATGTATTCAGATTTTTGGTGCATTTTATATATTTACATCTCTAGTTTTTACACATGTAGAAACAAAATTTAACAAAAAGTCTTTTAAAGAATATCAACACAGACATATTTTCAATGAAAATCTTCCATTAAAGTTCCTCATTTTTATCAACTTGTATACACCTTAGAAATATAAAATGAAAAAGAAAATGATAGCTAATGACAAAATCATCTATATATTTAGCGTGTTTTCTTTAAATTTTGTAAATTAAATGCAATTAAATTTTTTTTAAGAATTTATTATAGATATATAAGATTGTATTTTAACGATTCTTAGAACGTGTTGAAAATTACATATGAAATAATGACTACTTAAATAGCTGAATAATATTACGTTGTTTTTATAATTAAATTTATTTTCATTCTCCTATGATGTATTAAAGTTTATATAAATAAGAAATTCAAAATTTAATTTTTCAATAGAAGAGTAAAAATCAAATAAAAACACAACAGTACATGTTGGTATTGATATGGCACCACTGGTAAATGCATCGTTTTTAAAACGTAGATAAATTAAAATATAAAACTAAATTAAATTAAAATAAATAATAAAACATTTTCCAATTGTTTAACATCCATTTATCATGCAATTTCCTATATAGAAAATCAATTAAATAACGGGTGCACTGAAATATGAGCCCATCAAATACTCAGAAAATATATTTTAATTATGAAGGATTTAAAGAATATATTTGTTTTTAATTCGTAAAAATACGTTGTAAAATGTATATAGTATTTTACATTATTGCAATGTCCATTTTATTGTAATAATATTAATACAAATTTAAATTAATATTTCAATGCAGTGACTTACACGAAAAGTTTATATTGATTTTCATTCAATTCATACAGTTATTGTATCGCATACTGATGTGTTTGGCGGTATAATATATATATGGTATAACTTTATGTAAAAACAAGAGAAATCTACTCAAAAAAAAATATAACTACATTATATTGTGATAGTCACTAGTACACATCTGTGGCATTAAATTAAGAGGCAAGCCGCCGAGGGGTAGTTTGATTAAACTTAGAAGTGTTTTTTATGTGGTGTTTTTACGTGATTGCGTTGCCAAAATGGATATTATTGTCAGCTGTACGATGGCAAGATGCAAGATGCTCTGTTTAACAGTTATATAGTGGACTGTACATTTTTAAGTTTCCGAAATTAACTTTCCTTACACAATTTGGTTATGGTCATTACTCTACACTACAGTACTGGTTATACCTATACCTGTTCACATCTAACATTGATTTATTTTCTAGTTTTTTGTTCTCAACACTGAATATTGCCGGCATGTTTTGGAAAATAATTTTTACCATTTAAAATTAAATGAATGATTTATTTTTTAATTTGTACTTTAATGGTTATAGAAACATTTAGAACTTTAATGTACGATTTTAAACGAAATTAATCCAAGCAGTGTTGCAACGAGGATTATATTTTCAAGAGGAATGGGTCAAAAATTGTAGTACCTAAACCACTTTTATCCCGTCTTTTGTACTATATATATATATATATATATATATAGTACAGGATATAAAAATATTTTACAGTGCAAAATCCAATTTCCAGCTAAATCTTTAGCAGAACTTTTATGCATAAAATAAAAATATTATATATATATATTTTTGATAAAATATTTTATTTTCCAAAATAAATTGGTCCTGAGTCCGATGTCTACACCCTTTTATTGGTGCACTAGTGTCACTGTTAACAATAAATAACTATAATATATTTAAATCCATCAATTTGAAATTGTTATAATATGATTAGTAACAACATTGAGTCATATTTAATCATCACATCACTCCACGTCAAAATGAATTCCTTGTATTTTTTTATCTTATTGATTACCTATGTATTACTAGATTCCTGTATATTTTGGATTCGGAGTGAAGCAAAGGTTTATTGGTTTTACCGTGAGGTTTTTTATTTTTATTACTGTATAAAATTATCCTATAAAAAGAGTACTCTAAATGTTTCATGTTTACCAATTTCCTGGTAGAAAATTTTATCTAGTCACCACTTTAAAAAGGATTTTATTCAATTTTCCAAATAGTTTTTACCGTCAGTCATTACGTAAAAATTGATTATAGTTATTTTCTTGTGCTTTTAAAATTAATGGTCGTAAAGACTTGAAATTTTAACTGATTATGTTATTGTAATATATTTAATACTCAACGCGGTAATATTTCCAGATTGATTTTTTCAACTTTTAAGCTATTTTCAAGTTATAGATAAATCTTAAAAGCTATCAAATTTTTTGAGATTTATATTCTATAAAAGTTATAATTTTAAGTTGTAATACCTGTAAATAATAAATAGCCGATCATATTTTATTATGCGATTGCATTATTTTAACTGTATTTACAAAATTTTCAGATTATTTATTCTTATTGTTGGATATACTGAATATATGACTTATAACTTACAACAATAGTTATGTAGTATATTTTATACATGAGCACTATATAGAATTATATAAATGGAATAAGCGATATATGAATGACACATAACTTATATAATTTAACACATCCAACTCCATGAGTATCCAGCTGGACGAACAAAGTTCATTTACATCCTACTAACCATTTTTTTTTTTTTTTTTTGTAGTTTCGGATGTTATACTAACACGAATAATATTACAAATTCTATACTTTTATTGAATGTTTTGCAGTTATTAAAAATTCAAAAATGTGGTTGGAAGTGGACGTATTTTGATCGTCGGGCATAATACTTACATTATATTATATTTTGAAAACAATGATATTTGAGTGGATCTCCAGTGTAATACACATAATTATTACTGTAAAAAAAAAAAAAAGAAAAAAAAAAGAACCTTTAATTTTTGAAGACGACTACAATATAATATATAGTTGTTTCCAGAGAAGATATAAAATAAAATCAACATCGTTCTAAACCAATAGATTTTTATCGTTTTATATTTATATTATTTCAAAAATCCAAAAATGCAGTACCTACTCTGAAATGTATCATTGGATTCGGTGGGCGAACTCGAAATAAAACGTAGGAATAGTTCAAAAATACACAAAGAATAAGTAGGGATACACGTATAATAAAAGTAAACCGTCCATAACAATGGCGGATGTATACCATGCAAACAGTGTGCGCTTTAAAAAACGACAAATGTGTTTTACATACGAGAATTTAATTAACCGTCATTTGTTGTTTGCTCTTCGAGTGTATAAGAATTTAAGTAGCTAATGTATACCTAACGTGTATATTAAGCAAGCATCGTTGTTAAGCACGAATTTCACAACATTATGTGTAATCGATTTTAAACAGCGAATTTGACACGTACTATCAAAAAACCTAGACATTTTGGCGAAAAAAAAAATCGATATTGTTTAATACACAATGTATGTGTATATATTAGACGAATATATATATATATATATATATGCTCTCTACTGTTTGATTAATGACACGGAACGGGTAGCTTAAAGAATTCTAAAACCATTAAACTTCGATAAATCACCACAGTATTTTATCTATAGAATATTAAAGATGTTTTCTCGATTTTATTTTATTGTCACCGTCTATGTACTATTGTACTACATATAACATATAATATATTATACAGAATAATAGCCACATACAGTTAGGGTGGTCCTTATTTTTTGACTTAAAAAATTTGATGACAGGTCTCCGGCGCATTGTTTTATGTATTAAAAAAAATAATCATTGTAAAGATGGAGTGTGATAAATCAACCCTTTCACGTAGGTACCTCAAAGGAGTTAAAGATTCATGAAAAGGGGTGAATTAAAATTTTTTTTTTTTGCATACACTCTTGAATTTTATAGTTTCTATAGTTCATATAGTCTATATAATATATATTTTTATTATTATTTGTAAAAAAGTGGTCTACTGACTAAAAAGGTCGAAAACCTCCGTTTTAGAGTATATATATCACAATAGCTGTGATTTATTTTAATATTTTATATTCATCTTAGATATCGCTCCATTTTTATAAAACGACAATATAGAAATCTGCAGGATTTCGTCCTTTTGTATCTTCGAAATTATCTAAGTGATAGTCTGATACATAGGTAGACCAGATGATGTAAACATACAAAATTAACATTTATTACAGAGCAAATACGACTACTAATGTATACTAATAAGCTGATGTGTATGCGTATACATATCACAATATCCAACAACATCCCTTAACAGTATAATATTAAAAACTGATTTCCCAAAAGATGTCGTAAATATTATAATCGAAAATAATACCGAATTGATTCGTTGTTCGGGCAGTGATAACGGTAACAATGATGCGAACGAAGTAGAAAAAAACAAATCTATAATATAGTATTGTAGTTTTAAACAATTAATGATAAATATGAAATTTACGCGACGTGTATACATACTAGTATACCAGAACTTATATTTACGAATTTTCTTTTATTTCGTCTGAATTGTATTGGTGATATGTATGTATCACACCCGTATTATGACTAAACATTTTCCGAACTAATAAATACGAGTAAAAAACAAAACATTTTTCACCGATAATACCTTAACTATCCCGCCGTTCTACGTAAAACGAAAGCGGTCGGGTATTGGGCGGGGAAATTGCGTACAGTTCTGTAAATGTATCTATCAAATAAACCTTCAAAGAAAATCGAACTTTTGGTACGGGTAAATTTTCTTTTAATATTAATGAAAAGCGAACGTTGGTTTTTTCGTCATAAGGATCGCCGTCTTTTATACATTTTCAATTAAATAACAAATTTAAAATTACACGCATAAACAGTTACCTATACCTTTATCATAAAGTCCCCCAAACGACACCTTTCTACAAACAGCGATTCCGGGTCGTGCATAATTCCGAAGTCGGAAAACATAATATATTATGTTATTATACACCCTACGAGGAAATATAAATCGAACGCCGGACAAAAGTGTCAATTTATAATAAATAATATATTTTTGCCGCTATATTATATATACCGGTGTACACACGACAAGAGGATGAGGATTTGCCGGCTACACCGGATGGGACACGATGTTATTAAGTAATTTATCGTTTTGATGCCCCGACGAAATTATCCGACCTAACCCACGATGACATCGTATGAGAAACAATTTTTTGCGCACGAAAACCATTGTAAAGTGTACGCACTATACTTTACATAATACTTTGCAATCGCTACAGACAAAACACGAGAAGAACAGATCTCCCATGCGCGTTTAATTTCCAAACGTAACGACGGGGAAGTTATTTTATTTTTTGTTAGAAAAACACCAAATCCTGTGTATTGTTTTGAATTTTCAGTTTTTTTAAAAAACAAATGCAAACCGCATCAAAAACAGTGAAAAATATTCTAAAAAATCACATATATATATATATTTAAACATATAGGTATATTTATAAATACCAGAAATTACTTTTCGAATACGCCTCGTATTGTGAATTATTTATCAAAAAAGTTTTTTTCCTGTTTTATTTTACGATATTTTACCCAGAATACCTATTATTAGAAATTTGTTTTATCTTTTTGAAATAACTAAAGAAAACTTTGTTTTATTCTGCTGCCTGAAAACCGGTATATAATACATATTATAGGTAAGTAGTATTGCGTTCGTCTGACAGTTGAGCGTATGTGGGTTGCGCGTAGATCGATTTCTTGCTTATTTTATATACGATTAATGCAAACGTATATGATTAACTTATTACTATTAAATTTTTGGCTATGCTGCGATTTTCGTATACTAAGATTGTTTGGAATTTTAAGTTTGAAGATAAATTCGATCAATTATTATACGTAAGACAATTGATAATACGATTTATATAAAATTGTTTCTAATTAAACGGAAATAAAACCGCCTTTTATGTAGAAGATAAACAATCTCGATGAAAAAGTTCTAAAGTTAGAAAATGTTATGTCTGCAGATCAATCACAATACTTGAATAAGACGACGTTGCATAGCAGAAAATTATACCACCCACATCGTATAGCATTATTTTGTTTTTAACCAGAAGAAAAATGGTTAAATTTCACATACATGCTGCATTTAATACTGTAACGTCTAAAGTCAAAAACTTTTTGTTAACTCGATTGGTTAATCCAAGAGACTTTTATTATTCTTTTACATATAGTGACGTTTCAATCAGTTAAGATGATAAAAAATTTATTTTATTTTTTTGGTAAAAATGGACTAAAAATTCACTTGAAATCCGATGAAACTATGTAACATACGAAGAGTTTTGGTATTCAGGGTTCTCGAAGAGAAGTATAAAGTGAAATGGAAGCATAGAAAATAAAACATACGATTGTTTAATATTAAAACGTATTTTAAATATTTTTGATATATAAAATAAAAACGAATACAAACCACAAATTGAATATAGCCAAAATTCAATTTAGTTTTTATCGAATACATTTTATTCAATGGGTTTTTTTGATGATTTATTAAGTCCATATTATAATATGATTATTACAGGGAAGACATTCTCAGAGGATTTACTAAAATATAATAAATGAATATAAATGTGTTTATTGAATTATGATGTAATAATTTGAAACTTTAACCGGTCCTGATGGGATTTTAGCAAAATCCTTAATGGAATATCAGAGTGGGCTTTTATCCCTGAGCCTATTATTGTGGTATTATATAATAATAAGTCACCATGTAATCTGCCCGTTATCCTGATGGATGGGAATTGTCATTCGTTTCTCCCATATTTCGAAAGGTTAATAGATATGCGGCGATTGATTAACTGACCTATTTCAGAAGTTTCTACAGCTCTAGAATGATTTTCGAAAATAATAAATAAATCAGCATTATGTGTTTATATGTTTATATGTCATTATGTCAGCATTTAATTTATATGTAAACTACATAGTATCCGTTAAGCAGCCGATATGCAATAATTAATTTAAAAAAGCTAAATCAAAATATTTTAAATTCCTTTAGTAATATTCTCAATTAGACGTCTTATGCAATTCGTCGTATAGATTATCTAAATTATTAAGTATTGATTAAAAACAAAGAATTTGGATTTTAAATCGAGAGCTATAATAATTTAAATCATTTTTATTAAATTAAACTAAAAAATAATTAATTACGAAAACTTATATTTTAAAATGTCTTTATTAATGCAATGTATCACTATTATTATAATACGATCATCACTTATCATTATTTTTTATTTTTATTTTATTTTAGATACCTAATGCGTAAAAATGTGTGGTTCATCTTAACTGTTATGTTTCGTTTATCAATCTTATCATAATGATACAAGACTATTTTAAGAAATTCAATACTTAAATGATACAGAAGCATATCGTTATAAATGTATTTTATTTATACCTATTAATGGTGTAGTAAAAATTGCATAATCTAAAATTTAGATAAATTTTTTTATTATTTTCTTCTCATTAGATGTATGTAGTAGAGTACACTTTGAATGGTTTAGTTTTGTGAAAATATGTTATTATTTATCACCTCGAGGTTATATTGAATCCAAACTATCTTTTAATGTTCTGAGTATATAGAAAATACAAGGAATAATATGCGTTCAGAAAACTAGTTTTGTTAAAATTCACTTGTAAGTACTCTCACGAACTTTCAATGGTACTCTGCTAAACCTATTAAGTATTGCTCATTAATTTGACTCGACATCCGATGAAATATTCATCTCTCAACTGGAAGTAAAAGTCGGCCGAGTTCAAACCAGATTTAATCTACAATATAAAATAATTTTCTCGAATTCATTGTACACATCAATATAACGTTTAGAAAGTTTTTCGACTATAGCATACTGTTAATGAAAGTTTTTTTTTGTTTAGGCTGCAAAAATGCAGACACTATATTATACTATATATTATTATATTAATAATAATATTAACCAAAAATAAAATTATCATTAAATGGTAATTTTATATTAATATATATTTTATACTCGAAATATTGAATAGTAAATTTCTCAACCAGAGCTACATTGATTTTAAAAACAAAATAATTAATTCGAGATTACTGTTTATTACGACTAATTATGCTATAATTTATTAATTGCTGTAATAAAAATTAATGTATATTAGATATTCTATACAACATATTAATATATTAAACGTATCAAAGTGATTAACTTGACCTTAAATTGGACTTTACTTAAATGTATATTTATATTATACATTTTAAATGTGTAAATTTTAGTTTTAGTTACGTACTTGATTTAGGCCCAGTTCGCCAAACCTAGTTTTTTATTTATTTATTTGATACAAGGATTATATTTACATAATGTACCTATACATTTATTTTAATTACTTTTAACATTTTAAAAATCAATTTTATTTAATATTTCAAGCAGCTAATTTTGGTCTTAGGAACATGGCTTACATGACGAATAACTTTAAAAAAACGTTATATTCAGTGGTAAACTAATGTCTATGACCTATGTCAGTCATTATTTTTATGTGCTCTATGACAGACATTGTGCAGTTTAAAATATTAAATGTGAAGTACGAAAAAATGTAATTTTGAGAACTGTTTACTTTATATTAAATCTTAAATATCATGTACTTAAAATTTATTCGAACACATACAATCATTTTTCACATTTAATTAATTACAATTCTCATATTTTTCTTAACGATAATCATATTCTTATTTTTCGTCTTCCATTTTTACTATTTTGGATTGGCCTATCTAGCCATCAGTATCCACCTAATTTGATGGACCTTCTTTACTTAAACGAGCTCTCTATCTCATACATTTACCTCTTTCTCAGTATTCTTTATCCCCTCTTTATTTTTGTATATATTTATTTTAATATTCTTACTGCATCTATCTTTCCTCCTTAAAACATTTCTTGGCCATCTTAATTTATTTTCTCTCATTTCGTCTAAAATCTATACTAATCCTATTCTATACTACCTCTTATATACTTATTTCTTATTTCGTCTTCTCTAGCCATTCCACTGATTTACCTTAACATTTTCATCTACATTCATCTGTTCTCATTTGCTCATGTTATTATATATTGCCCAATGTTATATTTATTTTGTATTATACATCATTTTAATCTTTATTCCTCTCCAAAATTTTATTTTTATCCTAATTGGGATTAACTTTTTAAACAATATACCTGACACTTCTCTAAAATGTCATCTATCCTGTATTTCAAATTTCCTTCAAATTCGACAATATTATGTTTAACAAATCCTAAATTCTTGAACCTCTTAATCTAAATCAATTTATCAATAATTATCTTTATTCCGCATCTTTGCCTATATTATGTATGTTTCCTTTCACCAAAATCATACTCTCTGTATTTTATATTACTCCTTCTAATCCTTAACAACTTACTATCAAGAGTTTCCCTTTATTCTCCAAGTCTACTACTCAGATACTCATCCTTAAGTATCTCATCCTGTATGTTTTTGTAATTTCTTCTAGAATAGATTATCGATAAGAAGGTAGGTTAGGTTAGGTTAGGTTAGGTTTAATTTAATTTTTTTAATTAATTAAATGAATTAAATTAATTTAATTAAATTATTAACTTAACTTTTTAACTTAATTTTAACTTTTAACTCGTTAATGCCCAGCCTTGATTATTAGTATAATATTGTATAAATGCTATAAGTATTGGTAATGTATAATATTACGCCTGCACACACACGTGTCTTATTATTAACTTTAAATACCTATAAAATAATTTATAATATAGTAAGTAAAATTTAAACTATATTTTATGGTTTAAAAAATAAAATGTACGATTGTTAGTGTAAATCCCGTTCATCATTTCTAGGACTATGTGTGTACAACTCAACAAATATCTCACGGTTTGTTGTTTCGACGTTTAAGCTAGAAAATTATTTTCACTTTTCGTTTTTATACACACATACACACATATATACACAAATAATAATATACACACTAGTAACATGATTTTATCCTCGTCATAAATAACACAATGGTGTGAGTGTGTATATGTGAATTGGACTGGGTGACTTGGCCGAGTTTGAACTAAATTTCTACGACAGAAGCTCTAATGACGCTATTGTAAACAATATAACGCCATTTGATGGAATATACTAACAATTTTTAAAACAGCTAATCACACATTGTACTCACATACAGCGTGTTGAACTAACTCGATTTTATTTTCGTACTTTTGTGATGAACGCTACAATAGCGCTCGCTTCGACCATCAAACACATCTCGAGGCTATCGAGAATTTCACCACAATATAAATGACATTTCTGAAATTGTAGTCTCGTCTATTTAATCATACTCTATATTATGTGATCAAGTTTTTCTTTATACTCATCATTATCGTTACGGAGAAAATGTCGATATGATCTATATGAATCTAAAATATGAGCAATTCTAATAGGGAATTTTTAGATATTTTTTCGTTTACCACAAATATATACGGACGATATTGATAACTTATCGACTGGACTAAATAGAATTTAGAAAAAAATAATCATAAATTAATCTATATACACATAAATACAAATTATATATATATATATCCAATTTAAACTTTGAATAAGGCCTCGAGTAAAACTAAATATTTAAAATGTTTATATATTTATATAGTTTCATATATAAGATAATTTATTTACCAAATACTATGTCAAGAATGTAAATCTAAATAGGATAGCACAAGAATACACATACTGTTCCTGTATAGGACCGTAAACATTAAATTATAAATAATATTTATTGTCATCATTAAACCGAAAAACGGACTTTAAAACGGCCGTGACTGTTGATGTTGGATATAATTTAATAGAATTCAAGAGTTTCAAAATTAAAATTCAACGTGTACACGCTGTATAAACGAAGACGTTCATTATGTCGAATGAAAAAAATATATATATTAAGTAATTTAATAACGTCATCAACAAGGACGCGTATTTACATAATTTACGACGAAACATTTTTGTACGTGGAAATTATTTTGGAAAATATTTGTTCGAGTATTACTCAGTTATTGCCGGGGTCGTGTGTTAATTTGGATCAGAGTAAATACTGACTATATACATAGTATACACGTACTCTTCTCACGTACAATTTCTGACGGTCGAATCCCCCAGACCCGTGAAAAAAAAAATAAATTTTAGAACTATATATATTTATGATTACGTGTGTTTGTGAGTGACAGTGTGTGTGTGTGTGTGTGTGTGTGTGTGTGTACAGTTTAAACGTTTGGTTGACAATAAATACCAAACTGACATTCGTTCATGGACAGATTGTTGAATCGAACATACATGATGCCGCAAAAAAATAATTCTAATTAAATTAAGGTGAATGTAAAAAAAAAAAGTCATACGAGTTAATATTTTAAACTCGTAATTAGAGAGTTAAATAAAATAAAGCATAGTTTTATTTTTGAATGATTTTAAAAATTCTATAAATGCTTATAGAATCATAGCTGCAGTGTCCTTCATTACCAAAGTATTATCGAAAGAAACGACACATTTCATGGTTGTGGATTTAAGGATATAAATCAAAGTCCAGAATCTTTAAATAACAGTTTCAAAAAAATCTCAAAGATCAGTCCTTTATATAACACTTGCATGTACTTACTGGAAGTATTTTGAAAATCTACATAAAATGCTTAAAAAAAAAAACAAACATTTAATATACATTCCGGAGGAGGTCATTTAAATTATATAATTTTTGAAATATTCCGACAATAAAGTTTTATTATATAAAATATATTGATCAGGTAAGAATAAATTGTATTTTTTACTAACATTGAAAATTAGAGAGATATTTTTGACAAGTAGTCATTATAAAATGTTCCAACCGTTCGTTTTAAACCCAAAACTGTGACATATAATTACATCGATTTAAAATATAACGAGGACCATCTATATTTGTTTTATACGAGCAAAACTGGTAAAAAGTAAATCCGTTTTTATCTCATATAACTGAAAAACCCTGAGCCACATTCATTAAAATAAAAAAAGAAACAATCTATGTACAGGGCTTTGACGGATTTCGAAAAATTGGTTAAATCTTCGGTTTTATCGATTTCCAAAACTATATAACCACATATATGTATAAAAAAAATGGCTTGGAAATAGGTTTCCGAGCCATTTTTTTAAGGTTTGATCTAATGTATTTTGTACTAGTATATTTTTAGATTATTTACTAGACAAATTTACTAAAACGATTAAATATAACATGAAAAAAATACAGTATATAATATACACGTATATTTATATAGTATCTACCCACGCTTGTATCATTATCGTGTAATATGAATTATAAGTTGTTTTTAATGTTTGACAAGGTAATAAATATTAATTATTAACTAAAAATTTATTAAATACTGTACGAAATTTGTACAGATATATGAATACTAGTGAGGTACTTAATAATATAATATAATATTTGCATTTATATATATTATTGTTTATATTTGTACTTAATTATAAATATAATTATGAGAAAAATATATTATTATTTTAATTTATGGCTCTCATTGCTTTCGCACTATTGTTATAATAGACATTAGACATGTAATATTTTTGTTTTGTAAAATTAATATTAATATTATTGTGAATACAAAAAAACATGGGTAATCGTTTTTTAGCATATGGGAGGTTTTTAATTTTTTTATTGCATACTCGAAAGATTTCCTTTTAACTAAGTAATGTTACTTTTTTTCAAAGTAAATTTTTAACTTATAGAGTTAATAAGAAAAAGTAATAAGTCACTTTTAACCTAATTGAACATAATTTTTTTATTATTAACATAAATTAACAAGTAAAAAATCATAATTTTATGTGGTTACATTTGTATGAAAATACTTTTCCAGGTAAACTAATTTTTCGAATACCTACGCATTTTAAATACATTTTATAAATTAGCACTTGAAAATTATCGTCCAAGATCAGATATAATTACCTTCAGACTTGATATTGAAACTCAATTAATGTAAGCCATGTGCAATATTGTAATGTGAATATTGGAAAAAACATTCAACGCAATGAAACTGAAAACAAAAATAATAAAACAAATACAAGATACGAAAACAAAAAACAAAAAACAAAAAAAAAACAAAAATCCATCGTATAAAATAAATAAAGTTTGACGTTTTATTGTTTTTTAATTAAAAATCGTATGTTTATACCAGCAACGTTCACACACATTGTCATCTCTCTGCTGTCCGTACAAAACATAATACATAATTTACAGACGGGTCTGTTTTAAAAAAAATAATGAGATATTTCTACATATTATAATGTACGATCGATGTTGAGCATTACCATTTAGAATTAACTTTTATCCTATCTAGATTATGCAAAAAAAATAGTATTTTTTTTATATACTCATATTATTCTTTAATATACCAATATTTATGTTATATAAACAATAATTAATCCGGATTGAACTCGTTTCGAGAACATATTTTTATTTATATTTCAAATGTACTTGGATAATAAAAAATATTTATTGCCAAAACTGCCGTTTCAATTTTAGTACATAGATACATTCCATCTTTTTCGTCGGTAAATGTGAAGTTTTGCCGTATAACATTGTGACATTTATAGAACGATTTTTGTAATCATCCTTTGCCGCTGACTATTGAATACGGACGGACGCTGAACGAATATTTTATTATTATTTGATTATTATTTCCCGACAATATCGCCAGATCTACACAACTTACTCTGTAACCTAACTTAAAATAATTTAAAATATACGGGATGGTCATGGAATATACTTATTTCGCATATCGATTTCACCCGATTATATTACGTGAACCTAGAACCTATGGTATCGATTACCAAAAAACGTTATAACGTGGTAAATTATGATGATAATTTTATTTTATTTTATTTAATTTAAAAAAATTTAAAAATTAAATTTTATTTTTAATTGCAGTCATAAAAATAGGATAACATTGGACATAATATATTACAACTGAAAAATCAAATATAAGCAATACACAGTTTTAATATCAGCAAAGGTAGATTGCACAAAAAACTGAAAAAGTACCTAATCAGTTACAATTTAAAAAAATTCCAATATCAATCGACTCTAAAATAAAAATTGTTTAATGAGAAAATTGAATAAGAACCTCTTCATTCTGTGGTAATAACTAATTTAGATTATCTGTATGTTATTCGATAACGATGTGAATTATTTAATTTAAATTTGAAAATATACACATAAAAACATTTTAAATTATTATGAAAATTATTTTTTTAAAAATTGGTGCAAACGATATAAAATATATATAAAAAACGTTATAATACACCATAATTCTATATGATTATTAATAGTATTTATTTATTACATTCTGTCGTATAGTATATGTCGTATAGTTATATTTATATTATACTTAACAACTGTACCTATATAGAATATTATGTATATTATGCTGAAACGTGTCTGATTGGAACCTCTTGGATTGACAATTTATGTATATTGTAGACGGTCACGCGTTTGCAGTTTTTAAGTGCGTATTTATTTTGAATATTATTTTACATTATATGTGAATAGACCACGGAATTGTTGGCAGTGCGTTTAAAAATATTTTTAAAATTTTTGTAATGTAATATTATTCTGCTAAATTTTTACACAAAATATGTTTGATCATTTTTGTATTTTATTCAATATTTTTACTTTTTCAAGTTGATGTGAAAATAATTTATTTTATTAAAATTTATTTTATAATTACTATAAAATATATTGAACTGAGAGCTGATTTTTCCTATAATAATTTAAAATTTAAATATAGGAGGAGACCCGAGGAAAATATTTGGCACTCCACACCAAGATAGTATATTTCGTTTATTTAAAACATAATATATATATATTACTATTTTAAAACAAATCATGACGCATATTGGTCAATATTTTTGATGACAAGAATTTGTATTCGAAAAAAAAAATTTTAAAATATCTGTAATTACGTTTGTAAATAAATATGCATTTAAATAATTGAATAAAACGCTGTATTAACAAGTTATTATATTATTTATAAACCTAAAAGCTAAACGTGGAAATTTTTTCAATGTGAACGAATATATTTTATTGTATATATTATATATCTAAATTATAAATGTATTCATTTTTTTTTTATGACACATTGATTGAGAACCACGTCTAGGTGCTTACGCATGAATCATTCCGACGAAAATACAATATATTGTACATTTTTAACCCTTCTCGTGGAGGCTGTTTACGCATAGTAAGAAATATTATTTCATGACATTTGCCGTTTAAATATTATGTTCATTTTGTGAAACGTGGTAATATATATCACATTATTATACTATAAAAAACATCAAAATACATTTTGGGTTTGGACTACCAACTTAAATAACAGTTTATACAAGATTTTTACTTTTTCCATCATTTTATTAGTGTCTACAGATTATAGAAGTTTTATTTTAAAATATCTACGGAAAACAGTAGTATCGAAACAAACTATATACAACTATATAGTCTTTAAAAGTAAAAGCTTGGAATGAATAGTGTAGTGAAACTTGTGATATATATTCATTAAGGATAGTCATATTATTGATTATTTACAGTGAGCCATTTTGAAAAATTCGTTAAATATAAAAATGTATGACTATTATCTCGATTGCGATATTTGTAATTATTAGACTTGTAAATTATATAAATATATTTATGCATATTTAGAATACTTTTGAAACACTATGAATAAATCATATTTGAGAAGTATTTAAAATAATGTTATTATAATGTTACATTCATCTATTTAGTTTCGTTGAAAAGTAACGTTTAAGTAAAAATTGATAATACTATTGATTTATCCAAAAACTGGTACAGACTAAAGGTCTCTGTGATCACGTGAAATTAAAATTCTCGCTCTCCTGTCAAATGTCGCCATAACGTTCTTAAGTGTATGAAAACGCAACACAACAATATGATTACACAATTTTTAGAAATATTAAAAATTGAAATTGGCTTTCAAATTGAATTTATTATATGTTAATATTCAAATACTCTTCAAAAATATATTTTTTTACAAAAGTGTAGGTTATAATCGTTGTTGACAGTTTGAAAGTTTAATAAGAGATGTATTCCGAAAATATATACTGTTAAAACAATGAAAACCGTTTTTATACAAAATAAACTCGGACGTGCGTTGAATATAAAAGCATTTGTAGATAAAAAAAAAAACAACAACAACAAAAATAATGAATACAGAAATATAAAATTTTTTGGGAAGGGAAATTACTGAAAGAATAGCAAAGAAAAGAATTATACGACAATGATGAATGAATACAATAAAATAATATACAATATGAAAACGATCCTACAGAAATTTTTAAAAGAAAAATTATCTCAAGACTATATTATTATAATATAATATTTTCTAGTTTGGTGTTCCAAATAGAGTTGGCGAAGAAATTATTCGATTGTGTTTAAAATTATCGAGACTGAAATGATACTTGTTTCGTCCGGTATATCAATGGTTTTACGCATCAATATTTTTATCTTTTTTTTTCTTCTTCTTCTTCTTCTTCGTCTCCTTCTTCTTCTTTTTTTTTCCCCTATCGTCCTCTCTTCCTGAATGAAACGAATAGGAAAAAAGTCCTGCACGACGTTTTATAGTTTACCA
Organism: Pemphigus obesinymphae; assembly: GCA_025469235.1. NCBI lineage: Eukaryota > Metazoa > Arthropoda > Insecta > Hemiptera > Aphididae > Pemphigus > Pemphigus obesinymphae. Next base: position 35,002 of record JAIPRL010002929.1, on the reverse strand, counting down.
AAAGGGTACTTTCTGGGCCAGCACGTATCGAGAACTTTAAAAACTTTCAGTGGTGGTAATAAACAACGGGCAAGTTGATAGAATAAACATAAATAACGGAATTTACGATCACTGAGAGATATAGAAGAAAAACCAAAAGTTCGAACAAGTTTTGAGAAAAAAAAAAAAAAACATCTCCCTCATAAAAAAATAAATAATGCGGACGGACAAATTACAGCGTACTGGTCGGTGGGAGGGGGGGGTAGGAGGGAAGCTCTCTTGTACCTATATAATATATAGTGTTCTTAACACCGTTACTGACGCACGCGAGGAGCAAGGGGAAAACCGGTACACGAAATATATATATATATTTATATACACAAATAATAACTATATCGATTTTCCCCGTTCGTTTTTCTCCTCGGCCGGGCCCCAACGCGCGTTTCTTCCAGGTATTCGATTATGTGCGCGCCAACTATATACACTATAATATACAGCGTGTATATATGCTACTGCACCGAACGTCCAGCATTCCGTTAAAATCTTTTTACGGGCAATAAAATCGTTTTTACTGCGCGCGCGGTTTACTTTTTGGCATTATACCGTTATTACTAAAATATGATGACCCAAAATTATTATTACGCCACCGTTACCTGTGTATAATATCATAATATTTTATTTGGGGCCTATAATGTACAATAAATAATGGAAAACGACGATAATCATAATCCTACAAACACCGCGCGACCTTACCGGACTTGGTCGAGTTACACATATATGTATCGTTTCGATTCTGTGATTTATTTAATTTATATATATATATATATATGCAATGATGTTATTATCACCTATATATATTTTAGGAAATGTGTTGAAAATTCGTCGACGATGTTTATTATTATTTTTTTTTTTTTACCGCAGACGGTTAACTGGGTCATATTATATATAATTACGTTTCAGCGCAAAATTTACCACATCGTGGGTTTGTTTACAATTTTCTTGTTTCCTGCAAACTCGATTTGATCTTACCATATCACAAGGTTCGTAAATTCACATGTACTCAACTACGTAGTCATACTCGAGTGTACTAAACTGGAACTTGACTAAATATAGTATTATACTAATAATATTGCAGTCGAAATTAACAAGTCAACACCATAAACCCTCTCTAAATTATCCTCTCAGAAATTAGGCGATTTTCACCAAACATCCATGATATATATGCACAAGGTAGAAACTCAAGTGTATGATCACGTCGTTACCGTGGAAACCGGTGAAAATTTCTTATACAAATCGGTACAAAACTCGTTTTTCACAATTTACAGCCGTTTAACAACATAGCGATGCCAAAAAATGTACGAAAATAGTATGTAACATATATTTGTGAAAGAATTCGTCGATAAATCTTCATGTAACATTTATACACTGCAAATCTGAATTCAGATGAAAGCCAAATTGTAGACATATCAATTTGTACGAGAATTTTACAATGAAAAATGTGTTCAGATATCATTGAAAAGGAACAATTTTTTACACATTACAAATAGTAAATGATCATTTATTTTACGTAGCACACTGATCACAAATGTCACATTAAAAACCCATATTTAATCAATTATACCCTCTATAGAAGTAACATGATAGTACGTAATTATTCTATAATAGGTAGCTATTCTTCGTGAGCACAAATTTGTAAAAGAAACAATGTACTGTCTCAATGTTGTAAATTAACGACGAAAGATAAATCGCACCAGAGTTGTTGTCGAGACGTATGTTTTTATATAATACAGATAACGTGCCGATTAGGATCATAATTATTATATTATTCAAGAGAAATGTTCATTTTTTTATTTAGTTTAAGTCGTTTATTACTGTCTTTTTGTTCCAAATCTAATTTGGTTAAATACACATTTCTTTTATCAAGAATTAGCATATGAATAGAGGTAAAAAATACTTCATAATTACAGAAAATCCTTTTTGGGCATTTTCACGAATAACTTATCACAACTATTATCGTTATTTATCCTAAAAATATGGCTAGATAAAGGTTCTTAATAATATTAGTAATTATCCGGTAAAATATGGAACACTTTTAATCGAATCGTAGTATAGACTGATAATTCTATAAGGAATAATTTGAAATTCCCATAAATACAATTATCTACATACTAGTTGCCCACTAATTTTCGTAACCATCAAATAAAACTATTTAACAATAACGCTCGATTGATTCATACAAAGTCGAAGTGTATGTGACAGCTAGTTATTAGATAACATTGAGGAACATTTCAATTATCATGGATAATTCCGATCTATCGTCAATATTTCTGCCAGATAAAATTGTGCACATATCTCAAACGCTATTATGCCCTGGTAATTTTAAGTGTCAGGTATCACTAAAGACTGGGATTATGTTCTTATATTATCAACAAGTAAGGTAAGTACATTCATGAAATATGCTTGATTTTGAGGTTGAATATAATAAACATGTGTAGATACTTATGGAATGAACTTGCATCACGTTACAATGTTCAAAATAAATTTTTTTTCAAAATATGACTATTATATTTTGTGGTTACTCACGCAAAAATAATGTGCTGGTACTACCTTAAGTACTCCATGCATATAAATAATTCTACAAGTAACTCAACACCAAAAAATCTTAAGTACTCCTCCTATATTATCGGTTCAGCAACATGCATTTTTAAATTTGATAATTTTATTAGACATATAAACATTTACTTCAAATATTATTCAAAAATAATAAAAAATATTAGGAAATCAACAGTTACCATGTTTGTAAATATAAACTCAATTTCTTTATAATGCGAATGCAACCAAGAAATATGTATTATTAGGATATCAAGTCCAATATTGTTTAAATTTATGGTCATAAAATGTACGTTTGAAAATTTTTTTCAGGCCTTGATGACTACGTATTGATTATACATCTATAATAAATTATGTAGGTTAAGATTAAATAATTTATATTTTAAAAAAAAATATTTTTGGTAGACCATAAATGTTTGAGAGACCGATTTAATTTATTTGATAGGAATTTATAAAATATAATTAATATACAACGAATGAAATTATCAGTTATTAGCTATTGATTTTTTGTGATAACATTCATTAAATGTAATTAAATCAATTAAATCTTGTTGAAATCAGAGACTAATTCTGAAAATAAAATAATTAATACCAAATCTTGAAGTTACTTGAAGACAATTGTGAAAAATCAATAAAATGAACATTTTAAAATTGTCATATTTTACTACTGCCATAGTGCCGCGTGCCAAGAAAGATAAATAATTCGTTAACGATTGCCTTCACTTGCATGAAAGGTATACAAATGTAAAAATATAAAACTTATTATTATTATTATTATTATTAACATTATTCTGAAAATTGTCTACTTTAAAAGTATTTTAATTAAAATATGTCGATACCTATAAGTACTTACAAACTGTTTGAATTAATGTTTTAATATTTGCCATAATGAACAATACCTTGAAATGTTGCAGTGCAGTCCATTAGCGGTTCATTACGAAAATGAAAGTGTATACTGTATATATATACTATAATTATAATTTTATATTCAGTATTTGTATAAGATGAGCATGCAAAATTGTTCATGACATATTTATTATAATATAAAGTCTACCACCACCACAGTGTATCATAGTCGACGTACACACAGAAATTATATTAATCATATTTGTTACAGAAATAGGAGAGCCAATTTTCATGACAATGATATTATTAGGTAATAATATTATATTAATTGAAGAATATTAAAGGCAAAAAATTTGGTAAATTTTTCAAAATTTCAAACGGACAATTTAAACGTTTAACGCATCTGCGCATTCGCATACGGTGGAATTGATCCAGTAGGTGCTTAGTCTGTGCATTTTTCATTGCGTGTCTTAAAAGATCGTTAAGTAAACGTTATGTAGAAACAACGTTGTTCAGGTGTGTTAATAAAACCACGATATTAGTGCATAAAATGAGTCACGCGACAGGTCGTTATATGTTAGGTTAGGCCTGAAAATAATTATTACAAAGACGGTCGTAGAATACTGTTTTATATAATTTCGGTGACTGCGAGAAATTGCTTTAGGAGCAAAAATGAATTAATTTCCCTAATAATAACAAATCTCATAATATATAATATAGGGTCACACTATATTTTATTTTTAAAAAGTATAATGTATTTTTTGATTAGATATGAAAGTAAATAACGATAATTTAAAAAAAAAAACTTACCACCGTTATTCTATGACAAAATTTTAAAATTCCTGAATACGCCGATGGCAATCATCCTTACAGTTTATCTGAAATCAAAAATTACGAATACCTTACAATATTGTTTTAAAGTTATATTTACGAATAATAATAATAATTACTCTCTATTAAAATTTAGCTTCTTCTTTTAGGCAAATTGTTTGATAATAAAATACATATAGGTAGATTATGAAAAATTATTAAATATCATAATTCAAGTTAAAAATTTCCCATGAAAAGTTAGTGAATAACGAATAAAGTCGTTTGCACAGGTGTGACTACGATGTGTTTATAAATATACGTTAATAATAATAAAAATATTAGTTAGGCCCAATGTAATTATTTGCATATCATGTAGATTGTAGATTGTAAATGTGTAGAACAAATATATGATACACTTTGTGATAATCTTTCAGACAAAATTACATTTAGGATTATTTTATTAACACAAGTGTTATTTGTTTAGGTACTTAAAATAAGATCAAGTACACCATACATATCATACATAATATATAACAAATTATTCAATCGGTTCGTATTGTATATAATGTATGCACGTAGAAGAACAATTTTTACTATTATTCTAATGTTTCAAGTTTAATGTTATATTTATTTTACATATAATATTTAGAAACACAATACATAAAGTATTTACCATCATAAGTTTAGTAAGTACATGTACATTTACTGTGGATCTATGTTTTTTTTTAAATATATACGTAAAACGCCTTACACACGAAACAATTTGTTTGCCGATATATAGATCAATTTCTTGTGGCTAATAAATGCGTCTGACAAGAGTACTAAATTGTATTTTTCTTGTATTATAGTATATTAAACACTATAATAGTTAAGTTTGCCGTACAAGTCCACACGCGCACTGGCCGTTCCTGCCGTCATGTGTTTGGTCTGTCGAATCCGTCGATTCAACAATACGACAACGTATTGACAGTTTCAAACACTACCAAACGTAGGATGACTCAATCTGTTAAAGTTCATTTGATAATAACATTTTTCGTGTTCGGGATATTTTATGATTAACAATACACAAGGGGTATACATTTTTAAAATTATTTGTCAAAATTTAGGGAAATATTGTACTTATATGTATTAAAAATTATTCAATTTTTCATGGAACTAGTAAAATAACTTTACACCAGTCAGTCGTTATTCTATACCAAAAATGATAATATCGTTATCAAAAAATAAAATAAATATCACATGATTCATTGACAAAACAGTTAATTTTTGAAAAACTGACTTTCCCGCTGAGATGAATACCAGAAAATAATAAAAGGAATTCGGTGCATAATGGACATATGTACACAGAAGTTAATAGTGGATTAAGAATTTTTTTCTTGAAGAAATGGTCTGCCCGGGTTGTTCAGAGGTTGTGCAGTATGGCAGTGATGAGTATATCGATTGCGGTATTGCATCAATAGCCTCTACGTTTTTCCGTCCATGTAGAACAATGGGTGCATTGGACAACAAGGACACGGTGGTTACTCCTGATTTAAAAGTAAAGTATATCAATAAACTTATAGTGATAAACGGTTCGGTAATTTCGATATTACCATCTTGTAAAATCTTACTATTAGTTATGGCGATTGCAAAAAAATAATCGGATTTTATTTATAAAATCAAATTATAAACGTATAGTAATACGTCAGTAATAGACATTTTTTTAAATAGTCGAAAGTTAAAAAATAATTTATTTATGACATAACTATTTAAGGTTAAAACGTTAAATAATTTAGATAATTAAAGCCTTAATTTTATTATCCATGGTATCATAAAACAATTTATTAATAATATTTGAATAACTTATTTTTATTTATCTACCGAATATTGTAATATCTTAGTTCATAGAAACAAGTATAGTCGTACTATTTAATATAGGTGCGAAATGCATAATTATTTAATACCTATAAGTATCTCTGAACTAAATTAATTTTAAATGTATAATCTAATCGAAATAGGTGTAATGTATATTTTATTAAATTTTACATGTACGGAAAGTTTTAAATATAACAAAAGTTTTATTAAAGTATGCACATTTCATATACATTTGATGAAATTAGTTACACTTAAAAGTTATATGGCATATGTTAACCCTTTCAGACCTGAATTTGAAACTTGAAATGTACCTACACCAAATATTTATTATAGCTTTATATACTATAGTATATGCACCATATCATATGTTTATTAGAATTATAAATGCTAATAGTAATACTAATGATATAAAACATTGCAGCTCTGTTTGAGAATAGCTTTATCGAAATAAATGATTTATCATTCATTCAAATTCAATATATATCTACCACCAGTATAAGTGCTTCCATCCACTACTGGCAAGTTTTTTTTAAATTTTATTTTGATGTGGACCTATTACGTGTGTCGTATTAATGAGCTGGATAATTCTTTATTTCATATAACAGCCGTTTTTTTCCAATTTCACATATATGAATGAGATATTTACATAATGAATATATATATATATACCAGATATACTATATCTAGACTAATAGGTATATATTATGACAGTTCTCAAATACATTTTTGTTCCTATAAAAAGTATGTTTATATCAATTAGTTCATAATTTTTGTTGACGATTGTACTGTCATATATTTATAAAGTATGTTAATGTATTATTACTTTAATAATTATGCTCATCTAGAAATTGTATACCTAATAGTTTCTATAAATCTAAAATACGTTTAAAAATGTTTTTTTTTTTTTTTCATTTTAACAAAATAATAATAATGAACACATGACCATTTATAAATTACTATTGAAATATGTGTATTAAACCTTTAGATTTTCGTTTTCTGAAAAAATCCTAAAATGTATACCTATATAGTACGTTTTATATACTGGTTTTTGTGGCATTCATACATTTTCAATCAATACACTGTGTCTAAATTTTAGAAGTGTGAAAACACATTTTTGGTGACAAGTCGGCAAACAGCAATATTAGCTATTTATACAGATATAATCATAATGTATACATGGATAATTGAAATATTGGATTTGTGTGTAACATTTTATATTTTACTCAAGTATTAATACGTTTGACATTAGTTTCCAATTATTTGGCAAAGACACGTGAGACGTTCAGCACCGCAGGACTATTAGTAGTTGATACTAAATTTCACGGATACTGTGATTAAAGTTTGTATCGAACATCGGTGTATATCAACGATTCTCCAGGTAAATAAATAAAAGTCTTCAGTGCCCGAATTGTATGCAGCGTTTAAAATGGATTTGTCCGAATGAGCGTGTACTGCTTTAAGTCGGTTTGACCATAAACAAATAAATAAATAATTAAAAAGAGAATAATTATTTTAAAAAGTTATGGACATAAATAAGCAAGGAACTTATTTATAAACACATGCGCTTATACATGTTACTTTTAGAAATGTGAAAAAATGTGCAGTGTTATATAAAACGATAAATTTGATTATATATTTATATGCGTTTTTATTATATTATTATTATACCTATATATATTTATATTATTATTATTTTTATTATATTATTTTAAACGCTCCGTGCGATTCGGACAGATCCACTTTAAACGCAGCATGAAATTCAGTCTTTTTTTTTAATTTTTGAAATGCGATTCGGATGTTCCGAAATTCTGGACAGAAAACCGATCATTCTTTATTCAATTTAAACGTTTACGACAGTACCCGAAAGATTACGGTCCGACGTTGTGGTGTGGATCGAACAAAATCTAATTTGATTTTGTCGTCGTAGGCGGCGGGGTAGTCGCGGCACGATAGTGGCGTCGCGGTTGAGCGATGTACCGGAATGGAACGTTTTGCTGGTCGAGGCGGGCGGCGGCGACGAACCGGACACGCGGAGTTACGCTTTGATGTCGGCGTACGATTGGCAGTTCGTCAACCAACGGGAAAAAACCGGTTCAACGGCATGAAGGGCGTACGGTGTAGTTTGCCGATGGGATTCATGTTGGGCGGTACGTTCGCGGTGTCAAAATGGATTACGACAAATGGGTGAATCATGGCGCCGGTTGGGATCTAAATTCGTTCATGTCCGTATTTGAAAAAATCGGAAAAATTCACAGAATCCAGTCGGTTCGATCCGTCCGTTCACGTTCGTCACTCCCGACTAGGGATTATAATCCCGGCCCCATTTTACTATCCCGGGATTTCGGGATATTTACCTATTAATCCCGGAATTATCCCGGAAATAAGTAAGAAAATATTTAAAAGAATTATGCACAATTTTTTTTTATTTAAATATTTATATTATTATAGTAAAAAATCTTAATATATATTACAATTAAATGTTCTACTCGTTTTGAAAATATGAATGCAGGAATAGTAGAGCTTCTAATGTTTCATCTCTCAGTCTGCTTCTCAGCTCATTTCCAATATAGGCTGCTGCTGACTCGATACTAGTAGGAAAAGTAGACATTAAATACTTAAATGCTCTAAATGATGCCCCCAAGTTCATCCATTTTAAAATAGATTCATTTCTTTTTTAATAATTTTAGTTAAATTAGTTTTTTTTTTTTATATTAATCCTACAATGGTTTTCTTACTTTTGTTTATTTAGCCTTACATTAGTGGCATTACATTAATGTAAGATAAAAATTTAATTCACAGACACTAACTTTTCAGTTTTTATATATAAACACTACACGTCGTTAGTATATCATTCATAGTTAATTGCCTACATGCTACTCCTTAGAAAATGCTCTGCTTCAATAAATACTAAACAAATATTGAGTGTAGAATACAGTATTTTATTAATTTATAAATTATTTTACTAATAATAAATATCGATAAATATGATAATATAATAAATTACGATATGAAATAATTTTTGACGATCCCGAAAATTCCGAGATTAGTGATGTACCGCTCCCGGGACTTACGGGACCAAAAAATTATCGAGATTCCGATAATCCCTACTCCCGGCACACTTTTCAGGATCTAACGCGATGACGGACACGGACACGAATTCAAAGAAATTTCGGGTTTTCCGACTGGGTGGTGAACGATAAGGGCGGTTTACTGATAATGAAACCGGTCTCCGACACCGTCGGGAATACGTTGCGTTACGATCGAAAGACCAGTCGCAAAAGCCGTCGGTATACGCGAACCGATTATATACGATTTTCTTATATATTTTATGTGAATAAAACAATCAATACGCATCAAATAAGAATAAACTTCGATGTAAGTATATTTATATTTTTCCGAAAACGCGTTTCTTAAGTTGAATGTATAGTATCGTATTGAGTACAAAAACTGATTAAAATTTTCAAAGCATTCACGTGCCTCAGTTATATTGTCTATATATAATATATAGTTTTCGAGGTTTTAATAGCATGTCTCGCAAAACACTGTCTTCTATTATACCTAGGCGGCACTACATCCGATCTTAATCGTTAATTAGCTGTCACAAATGGCACTTTAGGTCTGTTGGTGCGAAAAGTAAATCGAATTTAAGTCTTAATATTTTATTCGGATTATCTAATCGAATTTCTGAAACAAAACCTAATCGTTTTAAATGAAAAATCCGTCGGTTGATCCACCAGTGGCCAACTATTAAAATGTATAATATAATATGTATTTGAACCACACACGAACTGATCAAATTATTATTACTGCAATATTGGTGTTACCTACTGTAAAAAAACAATAAAACATTCTAATAGATACAATATAAAACTTAAATAACGCTTCCGTTTCCGTTAAATGTTAATGTCCTGCAAAATTATTTTTGTAGTTTTTTTATAATTTGTTTAACTTTTATTTGAGTAGTATAATTGACTTTATTTGTATATTGTTATCTAGATTAGAGTCTAAATTGTAAAGAACATTTATGTAAAAACGTGCACATGTGACGTGCATTTCGCTCCTAATATTTTTTTTCTCAAAATAGTGGTAGATATAGTATATAAAGTGGGGACACGGTTTTTTTCGATATTCGAGTGGGCATAATCTTGTTAATATATTCTCATATACTATCAATATTATAATTTATAATTTATGTATATTATATAGTATATCATATAATGCCATTTGAGCGTATGTTTACAAATGCATATGTAGTATGTGTACTTAAAATCTAATAAGTTATAACATAAGTACCAATATACAATTTTACAAAATATTTTTCGTTCAAAAGAACGAAACACTGATTTCAAATAATTCTAATCAAGCGCATGAAATAAATTGTTTGTAGATTTTCAGAGAATATAAAAATATTAAAAATTCAATTAAAAAAAAAAAATCTATAGATTTAAACTGATGTATAAAGGTCTTGTAATTAGAAAAAGGTTTAATTTATTCTAACTAATTGGAAAATGTATTTTACTTTAACCAGTTATTCATCTAGTTAATTTTTCTTGCTATAAACTAACTAACATATCTAGTTTACGTTTTAAATTAATTTTTTCAAAATCTTCCAATTAAGTCAACACAATGGGGATGAATGATTTCCTTAAATTAATTTTACATTAAGTATATATTTTAATCACAATTAAATTTCAAAAATAATAATTAAAATTTGTTCAATGGAAAATAAAAAAACTTGACTTTTCTTTAATGGAGTTATATATTTTTTTCTTTTTAATTTTAAACTGGACGAGTTAAAATTATTTTTTATTAACTATGAATATTATTATTATTTAAAGGCTTTTGGACAAATTTAACTTAACTAATACGGGTTCATTTTTTCCATAAATTTTTAATTTGTGTCTATTATAATCTAAGCTAATTACTTATAAATTACATTAAAAATGTGCTTTCGGGTTTCTTTAAATATTCTGTAAATGTTTAGATCATCTTAAAAACTTGGTATCCAATTTTAACATCATTAGGCTATTAAATTAGTATTGTAGTTTAGTATTAAGTTATATTAGCTAGATATATTAAATTATATATTTTTTGCAATATTCAACGTTGGTTGAGTGCAATGGTCAAAAAAAACAAATTTATTATTTGGAACTCATACGAATAGACCGGATTGACATAATATTATGTACCTCTCAGCTTCATACTATCGGCGTCCCAGCTTATCCACACATATCTTCTTAAATAGTCAAAAGGGTTGTTGTTTATATGTGTATGTGTATTTATGTAGAATTTCAGAAAATGTATTAACATTGACATGAGCAAATACTCTTGTAAAATATACCCCGTATAAACGGAGACTGGTTATAATAAATCTTATGCCGAAAAATCATTAATCGGGCATTTTTGTTATTATTTGATTTAATGTTTTTTTTTTTTTTTTTTTATTACACTGGAATAATAATACCCGACATAATACAAAAACAAAAAAAAAAAATTGAGAAAAGGGTGAAATGAATTATAAATAAAGCTCGTTTTCGATATCTGATTACGTGTTATTTTTTAGGAACCCTTCTCCCCAAAACATTATTTGAATGAACGTAAGGCAAAACTTTCGAGTATCAATATGAAGAGGGATAATTGATGTAAATTTATTGTTTTTATAATATTAAAAAAAAATGTCAGAAGTTATTTACAAAATGTTTTATCATTAATCGTATAATAATACACTCAAAAATGAAAAGTGATGATAAAACTATGCAAAGTCAGGTAAAATCAATTCCATTAATTCTATTATTATTTACACTATTTGGTATGGTATGTATATATGTATGTATACCTATTATATATATAGTATATACGTTTGAAAAACTTTGGCAATTAATTTCTTCAAGGTTCGACACAAGAATTTGTTTTATAACTCATGAAATTAAAAGCAAAAAAGTTCGTGCGGTGGCCGTTGTATCAATGTTTGAATTAAAACTATTTGAATCGTAATAAAGTTAATAATAACAAGTATAAAAACAAAGTTCACCGAACATTATATTTTATTTCGAAAAAATGTTTTCATCTGAATAAATATTTACATTTATCGTTCTCGAATTTTTGTATAACCATAGTCGCCAGGTCGATATGTTCAAAAGTCCGATTAAACATCGTTATAGGTACATATTCCCATATCACCGGATATTATATAAAGTACAATTCAATTCAATATTTGGCGAATAATAATATATAATTCAAACGGACAAAAAAAAAAGTAATAATAAATATGAAATAATAATAGTTATAATGATTAGAAAATATACTACGATTTTGAATAACGGATAAAAAAAGGTCACGAAAAAATTGGTTCGGCGGAGTGGGATTCGAACCAGCGTACCTGTATTGAAAGTTCGTTTGAACTACAATTTACGTTCCCACTAAGCTGCATAATCGATATGATAAAGCGGTCAAAATGTCTCATATTTAAACATAATGGACCGTATGTATATCGACAGATAATATATAGACATGTTTTGGGACGAATCGGGACGATCGGTAGACAAAGAAACGATCAGTCGGGCAACGTGTAAGTTTTTAAACTAGTACGAGTTTGTGTTGTTTTTTGGGAGATACAAACCGTCGATAATGTGAGTGTGCATTGGACATTATTGTTTTGATCTCATGGTCTACACGTGTAAGCAAACAAATCATCAAATAATTATTATATAATAAAAATATGCATTGAACACTTTATAATATTGTAGTTTTCTGGATAAATGTACAACAAACGATATTTATGAGCAAAACTGAAGACGAGAAAATGAACTTTAAAAAAAAAAAAATTACATCAAAATTAGAATCGTATTTTATTTAAAAAATCGGCTGACATGGAAATGATATTGATGAATTCGAAAATGTTTTTGAAATGAAAATCGTACAAGTTTAATGCCGTTAGTTTCTGGAAATCTCAAGACCATTTTAGCGCTCGTATCCACCGTCGAACACCTTTAATCGAAAAGTCGATAATACCGTTCGCATTTATAGCTATATTATGTGCACACACACACACACACACACACACACACACATATATATACATATATACATAAACGGTGATATTTTATCTATTGTATACATTGCAATAATAACTCAAATTCAATTCAAAAACGGATGCACCCAAAAGGAGAAACGCCACGCGTCCGCGTTAGGGAAATAGAGTAGAAACAGCAGTAAACCGCGATTTGGAGAACAACTCGACTATAACACGAGGATATGATACAACGTTATATAATACCCGCGGGCTATCTAAGGGTAACACAAACCTCAATCACTCACAGTAAATGAATTCTCGCAACGTCCCGAGTAGAAACAAAACAATAGGTGCGTGTGCATATTAGATATTTGCCAAATACCTGCGCAAACGACGGTCTGTATGCCAAGATAGTACGTAATGAATAAAAAAAATATATAAATTTTTTATAGGTACATACGTACGTACATTATGTATAGGTGTATTGGGTTTTTTCGATTTATATGCATTTTGCATTAAGCTATTGCATATACCGCTTACGTACAGTATAATATGTGCAAGTGCGCGTGATTACACGCCATTACGGACGAATACAATATTTAGAGCCGCAGCAAGATTCGATAGCGCCCTTATTGGCAAAGAATCGAATTTCCACCACTAAATTTGTAATGAGAATAAAAATTCATCAATTTTTTTGAGTTGCGCTCCCATTCCTTAAAAATCTAGTTAATAAGCAAAAATAAAATGTCATCAACTTATTTTTACAAGATTTTTACAAAATATTCGTCCCCTCCTACAATCTTAGAAATGTAAGAATTTGGAATAGATACACTGAATTTCGATTTTTGTACCTCCTCTTTTCTGTTGCGCGTATTTAAAAAATGGTGAAAATATACAGAAAATAAACAAGATTTTTTGAAACGTATACATAAATAGCAAAGACAGGACGTGTCGAAATAAAAAAAAGATGTGCACAATGTATTCAATTGTTACATATTTGTAAGATCCAAAATTTTACGTTTTTTGCACAAGTTTAAACACTGTACGGTCGGTTACATATTTCGTTGTTTTATTTTAAAAAAAGATTTACTTGTTATTTTTTATATTATTTTTTTTTTTTTTTTAGACAATCCATGTTTTCGATACAATATATTATATTTATATAGTTTTCAGAAGTGGTATTGTCGTATAAAAATAATTATCTACTATAATAGTATGTATACGTACCTAACATCGATAAAATATACGTTTACTAGTTAAATGCTTTTAACGACAATGTGAAAACACATTTCGCACTTGACGGTCGCGCGGTTTAAGTATACTCAGAAATATTATATTATATAACGAGTAGAGTTTTTGTACGAACACGACAATAATGTCACATTATATCATGTTGTATTAAATTAATTAGCCGTATAATTTGCAGGGCTAGATATTGTAGTAGTTATTAACGTTAAAATTATTAAACACAGCGAAATATCATAAGATTATGACGTCGTACTGAAGGTGCTAGTAGAAAATGTACTCAGTGGGCCCAAAATATATTTCATCTTCAATATCCACAATATCCTACTAAATATTACTAAAACTGGTTATAAAAATGGAAATAGCATCACGACGAACAAACTTTATGTCTTTAAACAATCACAGTATTTAGTACAATATAATTTTTAGTTGCTTAAAACTAAAGGATAAAAAATTTATATTCATATTTCCCCAATAATTTTATATTAATTCTGTAAAAAATATGATTAGTTAGTAATTGAGTTTATTAGCCATTTTTTGGATTAGTTATTAAATTTAATTTTGATATTTAATTTAGTTTATTAATATATATATAATATCAACATTTTGAAATATCTTACATATATACTTTCTAAAATGTTTTACTTTTATTTACATATATTCCTAAAATTATTTTACACAATTTAAATTAGTTCATTTTAAAATATTTTATTTAATAGCACATTTTAGAGGGATACACCTATAAAAAATAATATATAATATATTATACAGTTATATGTATACAAATTAATGTCCAGAGTTTTAGAAAATAATAGGAATGTGCTTACTACTAATTTAATTGTAATTTAGTTAGGTACTACTCTAATTTATTGAAATATGATAAATAAATAAAATATTTACTATATCCCAAAAAATATGCTAAAATACTTTCACAAAACTAAAATAGAATATTTATAAGTATGTGCAATTTTAAGTGTACTCATTTTAAGTGTACGCCCTCAAAAAAATATACAACTTAAAACCATGTTTCTTACAAAAATGATGGGGATAATAATACGAAATAACATAAAAACACATATTTAAGTATTTAAATTATTAGAATAATATAATATTTTTCAATATTATTCGAAGTACACATTTTTAAAATATATTTTTAAGTAATTAATTACCACTAAAATGAACTAAGTGTAGATTTCAAAGACCATAATGCCTTGATTAAAAAAAATATATAATATAATATAGTTTTTTTCATATATTTCATCCAACTATACTCAGACGTTATTATTATTGTACTATCTTTGTTTTGTATAAACGTTTGAAGTTCAAAAATAACAAAATTACATAGGTAGGTACATATAGCTTTCTCATTTGACAATACTGAGTCCATTTTATTACATTTCAACGAATTGTAATATTCCATTTTTTTTTGGCTGAAAAAAACTATTTAGGTGAAATAATTATATAGCAAAAGGTCTTGGTGTAAAAAGCTTGTTTGATAGCAAATACGTTCTAAATATTACTTTGCAGTCGTCGCTTTTTATAAAATAAAATATAGTGACGTCATAAAATATAAATATTTTTTTTTTTTTGACAATAATAGTTTTTTATATACATGTTTACGCACAACTTATTCACATAAAACATTTATTAATTGCATAAGATCTTTTACCTATAACAATAAATTATGATCAACAAAGCAATTCGAATTGGATTCAAAGATACATTTTAGACGAAAATAATAACTTTGAAATGTATTTTCTTATATATTAGGTATAGGTATTCAATTGCGAAAAAAATATATCATGGTCATTTTTAAACATAAAACAATTATATAACCACTAAATTTCGTAGAAAAATCCAGTGAAAAATATTTTGAAATGCTATTTGAAAAACAAAAGTTGTGTGTGCATTAAACTAGTTTACCTTTAAAACATTTTTTTTCTTATGTAACATAGTTAAAACATTGAAATATTTGACGTAAAATGAAATAATGATAATTTATACAAATGTATTTACTTTTTTTATATTAAGTATAATATTCTGTTATTTTTTGTACGAAGAATATTAAACCATTAAATTATAATAGTAGGTATGTAAAAAAAAATTAATTATCATAATATTTCATATCAGACATTTGGTGGATGGAAATGTCGGTATATGTACCTTATTTTTTAATCCAGGATATTAAAAAAGGATATTGAAACGGGACTCGGCAGTATCTGATATATTAATACGCTTTTCCTATACACCAGTATAAAATATTGTAAATAATATAATAGATACAAATTAACATTAGTAAGTCAGTATAACAGTGACATAATATATTATATATTATTTGCTAAAGACATTAAAAACGAAATTCAATTTTTCATTTTGAGATAGAAACTATATAAATATATACTGTGCAGCTGCTAAGATAAATGATACAGAAATTGTGTAATACGGTTTCTTTAAAGCAAAAATCGTTTAGATTACTGTGTACGCAGGACTGGTTATAATTCAAAATAAAAGTGTTCAATTGTGATTACGTTTTTATCTTCATAGTAATTTTTAACAATGCCAAAAAAATGACAACAGTTATGAGAATAATAATATATATAATATTGTTGGTTCAAATATGAAAGTGTGTTAATTTTCGTAATGAATATATTATGTCTTCGTAAAAGTGTGAAATAAATATGTATTATTTGAATACTTGAGATAAATGTGAAATCATAAGTATTGACACCAGATATTACCTAATAAATTAGGATGTATTGTATATTATAATAAATTAGTATATTAAAGTAAAACCAGCAACATTTGGTAAAAATAATTAAAATTAATTTAAATATCATTAAAGTGTTGTGTATAGTTAAAATTGTACTAGTACATACAGGATGGTTTACTAGTTATATTCACCCTATTTCGAAATTAAATTATGCATAGTTTTAAAAAAACTATGTTTAAGTATGAGTTTATACTTGAATAGATTCTACGATAAAAGAGCGAAATCAAAAGAGAGAATACAAAACGAGCCAAAAATAATATTAGTGAAAACAAAATGAGCTATAATATATTATTATGTAACTTATTTTAATTACTATCCAAAATGTAATATAATGTTTTATTATGTACCTAAAAGTAGTAAAAGATTAGTTCTAAATTATATTATAATACGAATTCAGTTGTGTAATACTAATTTTTTTTTTAATCGTTCTCAAATCATTAAATTGTATAAATTCAATAAAACACATATATAGAACATATTCATAATAAAGTAAAAATAAATAAATATATATAGGATATATATTGACACTGTATAAAAGTTAAAATAATTTTATATATATAATATTTTTATATTATTATTATTATTATTATTATTAATATTATATATCATTTTAGATTTAATGAATCTCTAATAGGTCTTATTATTAAAATTAGTTTTCAGCAACATAATAAACGTGAAATTAGGGCATATATGTGTGGTACATAAAAATTTATACAGAGAAAAAGTTTTTAATTACTCATGTCCAATAAATTTTAATTTTTGTTTTTATGTATTTATAAATTATTTTGGTAAAAGGATTGACGTTCAAGTAATAGGCTAAAGAGGTTATTTAATTCTAGTTAATACTTTATAAAGAGTTCATTTTTTCATGATTTTCTAAGTGGTTTTATAGCGTAAGAAACATTATATTTTTAAGAGAAATATTACGTTAAGTTGTTAAAAATAGGAAAATTAAAATGCCAGAAACTTGAAATTTACACCAAAATATATTTGATATGTATATTGACGTCGTAGTTTTTACTAACTATAATAATATAAATGTTAATAGTGATACTCGTTTGGGCACTTATTTATTTATTTACTTGAAAATCGACGACTCATTCGCACACAACAATATCATATATGTATACATTTTTAAGTTTACCTATCAGCTAATTATATATATATATATATTTATACCAACTAAATTAATTAATTATCATACAGCTATAACAGATTATAGTATAAATATCGAATATACCAATCTTATAATTAATATAATCATTTGTGTAGATAAAACAATTTTAGATTTAATATTGTAACTTTATAGTTTTATACGTTGACGACTGTGTTGAACATTTGCCGTTAGCCAGTCAACAATAAAGAAATATATGTTATGATGGACGTCGACATGTATAGTATTTTTGAAACTTGGAGAAGAAAACGACTATGATAATATTGAAACAGCCCGGTTTTTGATATGGAATCCGGATTGCCTCGGTATTAATTAGAACAGTTGCTTATTGGTAAATATTTTTATCATTCAAAATACATACATATGATAGTTATTTACAATATATTAAATATATAAGTTTTATATTTCAAATTTACATTATTTGGCTGAGATTTTCCGGTAGGTGATAAAAATCGTGATCCCTAGAACCCCACGTCCAGGAGAACATTTTCTTAAAAACCCCTTTGTTAGAAGCGGGTTGCCCAAGCCTATGATCTAGGTCGGGATATCTTCCAACAGGTGACGGGGAGTGCGTAATCTTCAATTGGGGGGGGGGTGAGTCACAGGTTTTAAAATGTATACAAAGTTTCTCCCTTCTGGTCTAATTACATATATATGAATATATTCACGTAATCAGTGATAATCATCATTCGTGTCGGGTTTCCGAGAAGGAGCGTCTAATTACAGGAATACACCTCTTATAATGCTTATACGTGTGAATATAAATGTTTAGAAATTTAAAACCTATCACACTAATCATTTTAACTGATCTTAATAATGATAACGAACACGATTTTGAACACTCATACTACAAATAAAACTCACCTTAAAGAAAAAAAATATTAAAATATTAATTAAAATCATGTATGATTTTCAAATAAAACGAAATCATAATATTTATAAAATGTAAACAATACTTACTGTGTTTAAAATTATTTTTGTATTGATTTGGGGATAATTGATAGATACCAATTACAATTGCAATCTACAAGTGTTAAAATATGTCTTATATTAATAGGTATACCTAGCTAGGTGTATATATTGAAATTTCAAAATGTTCATAATATAGATAACTAATATAAACCACTAAATACTAAAATAGTCTTCTTGCTTCTCTCTCAGATTCAAGGTATGTAAGTATGTCCTTTTAACGAACATGTCACAATAAACTCCACTTCAAAATTCTAGACAACACTACTGGCTTATTAATATTTTATTATACTCTATTAAATCATAGTTTATTATAAACTCTATGATCAAAATATTTTTAGTTATTTTGTAATTTGTATTAAAAAATATCAGTTGATACAATGATACACCACAGTTCACTGTGATAATGTGAAAAGTTGTAAATTTCCAAAACATTTTTATTCACTCGCATGCACATCAACAGCGGTTCATTCCTGTATTTAGACGCTCCCGAGTTCTCGTGGTTGGGCGACGTTGTTGGTGCGAGTGATCAACTCCTGTTGGATTGGAATTAATAGAGTGACCTTTCTGCTACGTGGCCCGAGTTGGCCCACGATGAGTTCAGCCTGAAGATCCCGGATAACCGGTTGCCTAGGTCCTATAAAGCGCTTCACTGATGTGGGTGATGACGTCCTTTGGTCGACTATGGTCCCACGCCGAAGATACAGGTGCTTATCCCCTGGCTGTGTCCTTCACGCTGGCAGGTATCCGGGCCGCCGGACTCTGGTAGACGGGTTGAAGCTTATTTCTAGCTGCCGATGTTGAATGGTCCTCTAGGCTCCTTAGTCGCCGACTCTTTTCTTTCGGCGTTGGTGGAAGATCGAGACGGGAGAATTGACATAATTTGTAATAAGTAACGGTCAGAGATTAGGATAAGTATAACTTATGAGAAGTAATGACTTTTAGGAGGTAACTGCCAAAACTTGTAAAAAGTAGCGGTTAGGAAAAAGTAAGGAAGATGGAGAGTAGAATCAGTGTAGGTAGGATTGATATGCCACTTTTATAGAGCTTTACTTTACAATCAGCTTACTTTTCCGATTTCGATTCTTCTGGTAACAATAGGAAATTACATCGGAAAATGGGGTAATCCACCGATATTCCGTGAATCGATTTGTATATTGATAGACTTTTGTCGTGTTCTGAGTGTAGCGGTTGGCCAGATTCGCTTGAACGAACCGCTATTAATTTCCTTTTATTATATATTAGTATCTAGTTTTGTTACTGGTTTCGGGCCATTACAATGTTTATCGATGATTATAAATTTAGCGAATTCTAAATTTAAAAAATTCATTTTTAATAAATAATATTATAGCGGTAAATACATTAAATATATATATATATATATATATATACATGTATACATCGATTTCCCAAACCCTGGTTGCGGTAATTACCTAAATTCTGTATGCAATCGAGTTGTTTTTTTTTTTTTTTTTGGCGCAAACGAGTTGTAGCCGTCTCTTGTATACTCTATTATTCATAAAATTATAAATTAATATACAGGTGATTAGATGAAACCACACGCATTCAGAAATGTCATAATTTATCCAGTTATTTATAGATATCAATCGTACTTTTTTGGTACTTACATATAAAGAAATTTTTAATTTTTAAATAATTTTTAAAGGCTCCATTATTATTTAATGAGGTACTAAAAGGGACAAAACAATTTTTCTTCGGTTATTAGTAATTATTTTATTCAAAAACTTATATTACATTATCATATAATTCATACCAAATAGATCATTAAAACATTTTTACAATACGGCGTACTGCGTAGGCAAACGTAGAACACCAATGTGTAGGGTTACATTTTGTTAACACGTTACATATTGTTAAAAGTACCAAATAATGTTAATAATATAAATAAAGAGGGGGTCGACTTTTGACGCGTGGTCGAAACGCGTATTTCGGCGCACGAAGTCCCTGGTTCAACTCCTAGGTAGCAAATAGGGTAGCCAACGACATATTTCTCGTTGGTGACATCTGGTATCTGGTGCAAACCGCTATAATTATCACACCCGTTCAATAATTTTGTAGATATGCTTATCGTAGCTATCCAAAACTATCTTTCACTTCCCTTATATGGGAAGGTGTAAAAAAATATATTATAAATAAAGAAAATAATTTAATAATTTATTTTGATATTTCGTATATTTAAATTTACGATATACCAAAATAAAACGATTAGGTAATTATTATAAACGTTGAATAAACTTAAGACTTATTATTCATTTTTAGTTAGTAATCTTCAATAGATATTATATTATTTTATTATTATATTAAATAAAATTATTACGTATATTACCCTTTTATTCCTGAGTTCACCGACTTACGATTCGCCGACACCATTCATTCAATGCTACGCATATTTTTTTAAACTATTTAACTTAACTTTTTATATGTAATTCTATAAATATTTTTTTAATAACTTAACATTTAACATTTTTTAAATTTTGGCTTATTTGACACAAGATATAATTTAACAGCTTAATAATTATTTTAATTACGGTAATATATTATTAAGCACTTACTAGGTTAGGTTAAGTTAAGTTATCGACCTATATGTTAACCTATATATAAAAAAATAAAGATTACCCAGATGTTCACTAATATTATGCTTTGTACAAATAATTTATTAACTATCCATTAAATCTTGAATAAAATTTACAATTTTCTGTCTTGACTATGTTGTGTATACTTTATAAGTATAAATAACTGCAATATAAATGTCGTAAAATGTACTTCTTATGAAATCTAAATGTAAGGCATAGATGGTTAATTAAAAAAGTAATTGTAATAAGGTATGTTGGAAACTCATATATGAACATGACTCAATTGATATATTTATTTGTTATTTATTTACATTAGAAAAATTAGAATTAGAATCTACAAAATTGTGTTAATAACAGTGTTGAGATTTATCTAAATAATTGTATATACCTATAATTTAATTTTATATTTAAACATCTATTACATCCACTAAGAGTATCTTATCCGACAGGTGAAGTGCACATTTTTTAAAAATTATAATTATATGTATTAAAAATTGTTATTTTTATAAAACATTCCATTTTAATATTTGTATGTAAGTTATTACCTATATTATTATTTTATATTTAAAAATGTATAAATAAAAAACCAATATTATTATAAAACGGTAAATGGTATTTTTTTAATATTACATTATTTCAATACACTTTTCATTTATGTCTATATATAAAATGTAAACTGCGTGTAATGTTTTTATATTTCAACTAATCGTAAATTATTATAAAAAAAAAAAAAAAAAAAATGATCCGTTTTATCTAGATAAAATAAATGTATCTTTTACCTAGAAAATTTCGGATACATTATCCGTTATCATTATCTAGATAAAAAATAATTTATGTTGGCTCAACGCTGGTCAAAAAAGCATAATAAATATCACTCGTTCTACTGTATCAAATATTAAATAATTATCTATTGGATATCGTTACCTATTTATGAGTTTCGATTAAAAATATGACATTCACCGTGTAACCACAGTGTACAATGGCAACACGAACCCGAGTTAAGTTGGTTATATTTTCAGGAACGTATCGGCAGAAGGAACCGACAATGTTCATGATGTGACGATAATCGTGGAGCTGCATGTGGACCAGAGAAATGAATTACGTCTTTGTAGCTCTTGTGTCGTATATCGTGATGGTTTTGTACGAGTACGAAGGCGAATCGTACGACGAAACGTCTCGTTCTCCGAAAATACGCGATAATAATAATAATAATAATAATAATTATTATTATTATTATTATTATTATGATTATTATTAACTTTATCATACATTATATTCGGTACAGTCGGATTAACGACACAAACACGAAACCGAATTAACCCTATACGTGTATATATTTACGGACAAAGACGAGTAAAATTGCATATTTTAATCACGTAATCATACGAAACGCAGTATAGGTATATTATGCGACGAGCGAGGTAAAGCCGTACCCGCGTCGTTCCGTAATTAATACGAGGGGAAAGAAAGAAAAGAGCCTCGGGGGAATTTTCGGGATTCGGTGTAGTATACACACACCATATTATATAGCGCGTGCACACATACAACAAAAAAAATAAAAATAAAAGGTACATCGTGATAACTATGTTGTTATTCATAGGAATAAATGTGTGTGTATGTTATAAATATAATATAGCTTTGTATAAATATGACGTAAAACGTGAACACGAACACGACTGTACTCTGAAACGTCTCTTCGGGCCTAATTTAATTAAAATTAATCAATACCGGATACGAGTTCCCCCGTGTCATCTCCAGTATATTATTATTATTATTATTATTATTATTATTATTAATTTTGTAAGTTAATAGCATTTTTGTCCTTGGCGGATTTTCGACCTCCGTCTCCATTTTCAGGACCACCGAAAATACCACGTCAATATTATTGATAAAATCGCTTTATTTTGTCGTAGTCCTAGTCTCAGTGAGCAGCATCAATGTCGTGTACGGTCTAAACGAACGACTACGGCGGTAACGGCTTTAGGGAGCCCAGGAGGTCATGCGACCCCCTCTCCAAATTTCTAAAAATCACTATAATTTTTTGTATAATATACATTAGTTTTACAACAATCATCACACTAAAGTGTGATTATATTAGTGGTTGTAGTCGATTAACGACTGTATTCGATAACTCGTCCTAATTTACTTTATTCATTTAAATTATATTTTATATTTTAATCTGATTATACTGTGAAAATATTTTAGCAAATACCTCAGAAAGTAAAAAGATTCAAATTAAATCTGAATATTCTCGATAAATATTCGGAAAGCAAAATAATTTTTTAGTAGAGTGTCCTAGGTATTTTTCAATCCGGTCATAAATGCTTAAAACTATTTTCTGGATATTTTTATTAAATATATTATAAATATTATCATATTCTATTGAAATATTAATCAACCGTATGTAGACTATTTAGTTATTAATTATTTTATTAGTAAAAAACAAAAAAAACGTTCATTTGTTCATTTGTTTTTGAATATTTGAACGTTTTATATGTTTTGCAAGGAATATGAATACAATTTTTATAGAAGCACTTATACTTTGGATAGAACTTCAAAATATGAAGAGTAGATAAATTGAATTCGAAAGTAATGATAAATTGATTGATTGTCGTATGAATTAAATCATAGGCATATTCATAATTTTAATTATCTAAAAGGTTCTTAGCATTGTAGAATTTCTTTATCCACTGTGACTAGTCAGTATGCTTTGATATATTTTAAAGCCCAATTGTGTCGAAATCAATAATAAAAATAATTATTTGTTTGTGAAATTCGATCGAAATTTGTTCTACTCAACAGCTGTGAACAGGAGTTTTTTTTAACCATTTGTAACTACGATCTGTATTATTGCAGCTGACAATTATTGTCAACAATTTTTACGTCTAAAGTGTAGAATGTTTTAGACATAGTAACATATAAACTAAAAAAAAACGAAAAAAACTTACATTTTGCTGTAGACTAAGTAAAAAAAAAGAAAAGAAAAACATAATGATTTTGGTGAACCACGCATCGTCTTTTATAGTAAAAACTTTTGTTACACAATACAGAGTACAGGCAGTTTAGCGTTACGATTCGTGTTTACTAAATACTTTTTTTTTTCTTCGCTCTTGGTAAAAATATAACGTCAACAAAAACTATAATAATCACTACCTTCTCCCCAACACGCTTCATCGAGAATATCTCGCAGGAAAACCCTCTGCGCGATAAGTCCTATGTGTTCGATAACCGGAAATATAAAGTTGTTAATATAAGTACTTTATTCTATAAAAAATTATGTTTTGATATAATAATATAGCTCAACTAGCATGTATAATCATGTAGAAATAGAACAAAACTAATGATTATAACAAAACTATTTAAAAATTACTAAATTGAGATGATACAAATTGTATTATACGGAGTCAATTGTAAAATAAATTATTCTAAAAATAATTGGGGTTAGCGAATATTAATAATATTTATATTAGTTAAGCATGGCCAAAAACATAAAAAAGAACGAGATAAGAGATTAAAGCAAGTTTATATGAAAAGAAAGGTTTAAATCGAAAGTATGTGACACATGATGCAGTTAGCATTGTATGAATGAGATTAGTAAAGAGTAGCAATTTAAGGCAAGAGATCGATAAATCCGTTGGCTCAAAACCAAAAGGTGCTATCGACAGCCTCGGTTGGATATGAATATTACTTTTTTTTCTAATAGTTAGATATTTTTCATTTAAATTTAAATGTATATTATGTTGCAGATATAGCCAATCTCAAAATTATAAATAAACGATAAATTACTTAATGTTTAAAATAGATAATATTATAACTATATATTTATTATAGTATATCTTATTAGAAATTAAATTTTACAGATACAGCTATATAATATAATATATATTTCGAAAGATCAAGAATTAAAATATAAAATAACATATACATAAATCATAATTTAAACTAATAATTAATTATTATAATTCGTAAGTGTATGACTACGGGACTGGCATTAGTGAACTTTGTTACTTCTTCGCCTGAAGTAAACAATGTTCCACATATTATAAACACGGAATTTAATGACCAGTGTATTTATTTTTGGGTATTAACAAAACACACAGTAATTTGATTATTCTATTGTTATGATATGGTTTTTTGAAAGATTTATAGAATCTAGATGACACGTTATCGTTCTTACTAATATATTTTATTTTGTAGATAGTTTCTTTTGGCTCTCAATTAATTTTGTTTAGGAATCAAAAATGTATTTTTGGATGACGATAAAATAACAGTTTAAAAACAAAAAAATACTTTTAATAATCGAAAGAAAAACGTGACCAACCTGGATCAGATATATCGTGTTTATGACGAGTTTTTTTCTTCTGAGGATGAGTGCTATAATAGATTCTCAAAATTTAGAATAATTTTAGTTTTTATATGATTTAGATCGAGTTTTTGTTCAGTATTTTGACCAAGTGGAAATTCTATTGAAAAAAAAAAAAACAATAAAATACATCGTCGTGCGATTGACTTTGACTCGAGGTCGACATCCAACCGGGTCGTAAAAATCGCCACGATGACAAATGGGCGAAGGGCTGGTGTGGGAGACCTCGTCATAGTATTATAACCAATACACTCCCACGCGTATAGATATCCGTCATGCCTGCCACAGGGACCGAGGACAATAAAACCCGTAATGATGATATAGTGCTCGATGGAGAAATAAATTACTGTTATTGCTCTCTCTCTCTCTCTCTCTCTCTCTCTATATATATATATATATATGTGTGTGTGTATGTATATGTATATATCCCTATAAAACGATATGTTTATGGTGATAAATCGTTATACATCGGTGAGTTTAACGTGGTACGCGGTATAATTGATAAGGAACGAGTGGGTAAATGACGTTTAAAATAACATACGCGTCTCTGCGGCCGTTTTTAGGGTGTACACTGTACAATATTGCTAAAATATTATTTACAACAGCCTAAAAACAATAATTTATAGCGTATAATAGTCGTACAATAATATCGTCGTTCGTCAATTATTATCGTCATCATCACCGTGGTCGCCACGCATCGTGAAATTCGAACAACGATTTCGTTTTTACGCGGTTCGGTTAACGCAATTATATAATATGTTTTTGTAAATGTCATGTTGATAAACTATATGCATAGGTTTATAATATATATAACAACGGTGCAGGACCGGCAGGAAAGTAGGTTTATGGCAAAAAGTATTTCACTTCAGAAATAAATTGAAGAAGATCAAGTCCACTGGGCACAAACAATTTTTTTTTTTTGCTTCTTTACCTTTTCGAAGAAAATATTTTGACCTTCATTGATAATTTTTTTACTTACTAATGTTATTGGAAAATAAAGTCAGCAAAATTACTCTGACGAACCCTCACAAATATGACTGGGTGATTATTTTGACATAAATCGTTGATTATTCGGGAAAGAATAATTACATTTTTAATCAATTTTTAGATACTTTTAGTAAGTACTACTATACTTATGCATATTTTAATAGTTTTATAGTTTCCACCATAGAAATGAGTCAAAAAAATTATTCCAGAACGTATTAGATTTGTTCTGGAATGGAAGTTGGTTTTATAAATTGCCAAACACTTGTTTGAATGGAACTTTAATTAAAATAAGTCGCGTTGATTTTCTCTTGGACGGAACATAGTTTGAAAATTCCAAGTACTTCTTCCGGAACGGAACTTTGATTAACAAAGTCGCGATGGTTTGCTCCAGAACGATATTTTGTATTAAAAATGTACGCCAAATTGTTCCAGAGCAAAATTCTGTTTTTTTCTGGAATATACTTTTATTAGTTAGTATCTAATGTATAGTATCTTAATTACTAAATCACTCCAGTGTGATATAAATATAGTAAATATTAACATGATAATGCAAATATTTACTGATAATTCAACTTCTGTATACTTCTCGTGCATAGGTATGCTTAGAGATGTAAGCTTGAAAATATATAATTGAAAACTTTTTTTTTCACTGAAATTTTCAATGATAATTAAAAATATTGATTTTTTTTTATACATTTTTTTAAAAATTTTCCATTATTTGAGGATGTAATGGTTAGTAATACTGTTCATAATGCTCTATAAGTACGTTTAAATCATATTATACTCTTTATATTTTTTATAATATATTTTATATGTTTTTAATCAATGATCGTACAATTATTTATGGAATAATTATTTTAAAGTTATTTAAACTTAATAAAATATAGTATTAAAATTAAATTTTAAAATAACTGTATTTTTATTATTAAGTAACTAAAAGTATTTAATAATAATGTAACTTAATCACTTACTTTGAAAATTTTCATAAAAACGTACATCACTAGGTATGACTAATTTTATTTATTTTTAGTTTATGAGTAAGTCTTTTTATGTTATAGTACACTCCTATTGAAAATTACTGGAACATATATAATATAGCCCGCGAGACTATTAGTGTTATACATTTTTAATGGAGATGATTTATTTATTTATGTGTGTTTATAAATAAAAAAAGGCAATTTATATTTATTTTTGTTATATTCATTCATTAATACATATCTATAATAATATTCATATAGAAAAAATATTTTATTTGATTATTTTTAAAAATAGGATCAAAATAAAATTTGGTTCTTAATTTATTTTGAATACAATTTTAATCTAAGACTTGTTTAAAAAAGCACCAACAAGTAATTTTTCTGGAAACGTTCAAAAATATTTTATTTTAAAAGAGCATTATAATATAATGGCGTACTTTGTAAAATAAAAAATAAAAAATTTATAAGCTATCGAGTAAAATTTTCTATGGTGAATCCCATGTGACACTGATGTTACAGAATGTTGCGTGACTAACAAAGGGTTAAAATAATTATGACGTAGATACAAATTATTTTTCATATGCGTATGATAACGTATTGATAAATCTATAATTACTTTTAATTTTTTATTAGTTATTATGATAGGTATGAAAATTTCATTTTACTCTTTCTAATGTTCCCTTATCAACTATTAATTATTTATTTTTAAATGGTTAATCCTATTTTTAACTCCGAATATAAAATCAGATATTTTTTAAATTAATTTTATCGTTTACAATTTTTATTTAGTTGAATCTGTTTACATATTATATAATATATGTTCTTTTTTAGGACAAATAGTAAGTTTAAGTTATCAGTTGGTACATAATATATTGTGTGCCGTGTAGAAATTGAAAGATGATAGATTTATGGATGATTATATTACTTACCATAGTGATTTTCAATATTGATAGTTTGAGTAGCTAAAAATATTAATAGCTAACAACTTGTTTAAAAAAAAAAAATAACATGTTTTATCATATAATCACCTATCACTTAAGTGTTTATGAATGAAGCTCAAATTGTATTTACTTAATCAACTTTTTAAACGATAAAAATAATTTTAAAAATATCTAAATACGTTATTGAAATAAAAAATCGGGTTTGACATCTAAAAGTCAAAAGTTGATAGTCATTTATCGTATATTAAAAAGGGTCAATAAGACTACTAAAATGTTCATAAATATAGTAATAATGTATTATTAATATTATGAATAATAAAAATAAATTGTTTCCCGTATAATGAGCGTTTTACGTTAAAAAAATCACTCTGTATACACATATCATAACTGTATGTATTTATTTATTTACAAACTTATAACTTATAATGTAAACATATACGTATTTAGAAATATTAACAGAGTTGGTGCACCTTCTATAAACACAAAATGTTTGTAATGGAGATGTGAGTTTTTATACATGATATCATTAATATATAATAAGATTAACAATTTAAAAAAACCAATATATTGTATAATATATATTTATGTATTTTATGGGGAAACTAGGTATACCGTACGAATTGTGTAATATTTCGAAATATTCCTCCGTCGTATTGTATCTATAAAATAATATTATAAGAGATGCGGTTAGAAGCGACCATTCGCCAGATGTTGTCGAATTTATCCATAAATTAATAAATTAACACAGCATTGCGCGACAATTGATCGGATCGGGGCAACAGTTCGAACCAGATACGCCTATATATATATATATATATATATATATATATATATATATATATATAGAATGGCCACTTAGGAATACTGTGATATAGTTGGAGTAAACGTGAATTCCTCGATACAAAATTTCCCCCAGAATAATAAAAATATGGAATTGATAAGAATTTATGTACCAGCCGTAATTTGAAATTAATAATCCAGTACATTAACTATTATATAGGTGTGGAACAAAATATTTATTGTATATGGCCAATAAAGATTTATAACTTATCATCATTGTATTAAATTTAGAGAGCTGATAGACCACTGATATATTGTAGTGTCTGTGTATTTAATTGAAAAATCAGACGCAATTTAAAACGAGACTAACGTACGTTTTTTTATAATGTGTTATCATTTTCATAGACATATTAAGGGATTACGAGATAAAATTGTTTATTTAACTACAGAATTTATTTTGAATGTATAAAATTATGAACAATATACGAAGGTGTATAATATTAGTTGAAATATCTTGTTGTAGATGTTCTTAATATATTTTACTACAAATATAATAATTGTTATCACAAAAGTCCATATACGATAACCCTCAAAAACCGGGTTTTAAATGGTAGATGGTTATTGTATTTATCATAACTGTAGCTACCTGCCTAGTTTAGTTTACACTCGTGTAAATAATGTATGTGACAGTACGTGAAAACGGATAGTTGAAAAAAGCCACAACTGACCCTTAAGGGCCACTAACTAATGCGTCATAGAAAAAACCATCCACAATACTCTGATGTTTTTCATAGTATCGTATTATATATAAAAATCAGGTTGATACTGTTATTTAGTGTTTATATGGAAAAATACAGCAGTGTCAATATCAACTTTATATTATTATTTCCAAAGAAGTTACACAAAAATATGAAATTGATTCTTATCAAGAGTTATTAAGTATACGTTTTTTTAGTACCACGAACTAAGAAAATACATTATATAATATTTGTATTATACGTCGTTATTCATTATATGAGTATAAAAATACTAATAATTAAAAAAAAAAAATTAATATGTATATAGTAATATAATATATAATACGAGTACCAATTTTTTGAATGGCCAACTAATAATCTTTACATTTTTGGAATCCTTGGCGGAGGACTACGCAATTATGAATTACTCGGTAACTTATAAACATATTTACTTTTTTGATTTTGCAAATAATATTTTTATGTCGTATGCAAAGATTTGAAGAATAACAAATTCCATTTATTCTTTATAGAACACTAACTTTAAAAATATATTTGTATATTCTACACAGATGCAAATTATAGATCTTGTGCAGTGTTTTTTAGTGATTTACGCACGGTGATTTTTAATATTCAGTGAAATATATCATATTTTTTGAAATAGTACTCACTTGGATTATATAATACACAATATTTAAACTAAAATAATAACATGACACTGTACAGCATACATATTCCGTACATTTATGAATGATAACACGATGTACATGGATAGACGCACCATTGTTGTTGTATATTTCGTATTTTTCCGAGATAACGATATAAACATATATCCGTACATAATTTATAGCTAACCGGGCATATTTATGTATAGATGTAAGTGTGATATATTACTGTTTCATTGAATAAACGTATATAGGATCGTTTAGATTCATTAGCGGCGAATGCGTGTTCGGCGGAAAAATATCTACACGTCAAATTGCATAAAACCTACTTATGGGAACGAACAAAACATTCATCACGCGTACGCGGTCAAAGAACGTTTCACGGGAGCAATGGATTTCGAAATAAGTACATAATAATAA
Source organism: Pemphigus obesinymphae (assembly GCA_025469235.1). Lineage (NCBI taxonomy): Eukaryota > Metazoa > Arthropoda > Insecta > Hemiptera > Aphididae > Pemphigus > Pemphigus obesinymphae. The sequence continues at coordinate 3,272 of JAIPRL010002929.1, read as the reverse complement.
TATTTTGTACATATTATATATATATTCGTAAACGCGTATGGACCGATGCGGCCGGCGACTATAAATATTTGACTACGTCTATCCTTACCACCACTATAAACGAATAAAAATATATAATGTATTTATGAAATTATTTCATACGCGATAATAATTGGTACAATACACGTGATTTGAATTTCATTTGTAAACCACGTGGAGACGACGTACGTACGATTGAATCGAATACAAATAAAGCGTATATATAATAGGTATTCATAGTAAAAACACACATTGTATTCGAATAAAAACGTGGACAAATAATCGGTATTAAACGAGACGATTTTTGAGTTTTTAAAATTCTCGAGTCAAACGCAATTATATTAGGAACGATACATTAATATTATAATATTGGAAAATGTGTTGGAAATTATCAAGTCCATTTATCTAGATAGGAATGTCAAATGCGATTTACTTGTTTTTAATTAATTTTTTTTATTTAATTCTTACTTATTATAAAAGAAAAAATGGTTGGAAAGGTTCCAATTATATTTTAAAAAATGTATTTATTTTAGATGTTTCAGTCAAACTTCAATGTACATTTTTTGCTCGGAAATTTAAACGATTAAAACTTTTTAAAGATAAATTAATGTCTGTTTCATTAATAATATTATCACTACTTAGTATTTTAATTATTGAAATCTAATGTATGTATATAAGGAATATTTCTCGCACAGTGTCCTAAATACTTTCGAGATACTATTGTAATAAAGTATTTTAATCTAGTCTGCTAATAATAAATAACAATTACATCAAAATTTTAAATAATATGTTAAAAAATATAAAAATGTTTGAAAAGTCAGAATGATATTAGGTATATTTTTAAACACTAAAGCATTACAACTTGATTAAGTGACGGTTTTCGATGTTCGTTTTGAATTTATCCAGATAAAAAATAATTTGTCTTTATATGCATATAGGTAAAATTTAACTCAGTTACATATCTGTATCTAGATTAATATGTTGTTATATAATTCCTACATTGTCAGAAATAATGAATAATATCCATATGCGCATATATTGCCTATTCCCGGGGTTTAAAAAAAAAAATGTTTAATCTATCAAAACCAAAATAGTGAAATTTATTGTTAATCTTACAATAAAACCTAACAACTAATAACCACTATTATCAATACCATTAGTTTATTCTCACGAGATTTTGATATCACAGCGATTTGTATGACCGTAAGTGATCTGATATGCTAATGGGAATAAATTGAATGACCACAATTGGAACCAAAAAGATCGTGACCACAAATGTGCCGATATCAATATTCCACACACATATATTTATGAAAGGAAGATATATCATGGGCATAATAAAATGAAATTTCAAAATCCCAATTTTTTAATATAAACATTTTAAATTAATGGCCTCAAAAAATAAATCACATTTTTGTATCCAAAAATGGAATCCATAATTAGTGTAATTTTTAATGAGTTACACAAAGATAAAAAAAATCTACCTAACTGATTAATTTTAATTGTATAATGAAATCTTACCAAGATTTTTGTTAGTATAAAAATGTTCTATTCGATAAAATTAATATACACTAACGTATGAACCACTGTTATATGTATAACACTGTAGGTTCCATCTGGTTCGTGCATTACCGTTGATAAGCGGATTTATCTAACGGTAATTATAGACATGTTCATATTATATGAAAAGGATTATCTATAGAATTTTTTTATGACATAATTTTAATATATATATATTTTTTTCCGTTGTTGTTATATTTTATATTCTTAATGATAAGTGATAATAATATTTCTAACTAATAATTCATACTGTTTAAGTAAGCTAACCATTCAACGAAATTATATATGGATTTAGTTTCGCAGTTACAATCGATACGTAAAAAAAGTTATCTGCTCGTTAAAATTCTAAAAGAAGATTTCATGAATAATTTCAACCGACGATTGCGATAAATAGACATTTTCAGAGACTAAGATTCGTGATGTTGTATCTACGCCAAATATAAGTCAAACAATAATATTACAACGACAGAACCAATTTTCGAAATAAAACGTTTTAAATTTTGGATATACGCGAAACATCACTTTATCAATGTGTAAATTTCTGGTATTCGTGTCATAGCGATAACTGTTGGAGAACAAACTACGCCATCGTTATGTATTCGACGTATTATATATACGTTACCAAAATTTGTGCAAATAGAACAAAACGTGTTTTTATAGTGTTCAACCGTCCACATGGTGAGTTTTATAAAAACGAACTCTCATATTATATTGTACGTCACATTTGCCCGGTCGTAAATGAATATAAGACCATAAAGTATACGTTCGACCGTTACGTTATCGCTGCGCATTTATCGAGTGCTATTGTGTACACACCGCGTATAGAAGCAGTAGGTAACGATCATACGAAACGTACGGTGTGCGGTCATCACTGCAAGAAAGGGTAATTGGATGGTTGTGGCGTTATTACAAAATGGTATGGTTATCAAAATTGATATAACACGATGACTACGGTGTACATGAAATGCAGTCATTATGCGATAGGTAATATGAGTATGACCATTAGGTATTATACACGTAACGCATATTATATTATCGTATAATAATTTGTGATAAACGCACAAGTACCAGAGTATATTATCACAAGACCTAAATATATATGTGTGTACAGCCGACCGAATAAATGGGAAATGATTTCCGACCGTCCACATTATTCGAAATACTAATATATTAATGTGTAACCGAGTTTTATAAGTTCACAGTCGCCGTTCATTTAGAATTTGAAAATTTCATATGGCTTTACCGAGGTCACATACAGAGGAAACCGCATATATCGGAAATATGTCGAACACGTCAATTGAACATTTTTCGTCGTACGTGAAAACGTTTTTTCCGACCACTTTTGAACATGTTTGGGAATCAATGTGACAATCTAATTACCCACGAAATGCCCTGTTTATAATCGTCTAACCACGAGATCTTGACATATTTTGTTATATAAATAATAAAACTCAAACGTATATACGTATACTAATCTATAATATGAGAAACTGAGGATTTTAGGGTCAGAGTAGGGGTACATCAGGGTTCAGCTTTGAGTCCTTACTTAATTTCCTTGGTAATGGATGAGATAACAAAGGATATACAGGAGGAGGTACCATGGTGCATGTTGTTTGCAGATGATATAGTACTGATAGGAGAAAGTCCTGAGGAAGTGAATGGTAGACTTGAAGAGTAGAGGGAAGCTCTGGAAA
>JAIPRL010002928.1:18180-48089 GCA_025469235.1 Pemphigus obesinymphae | reverse complement strand
GCAAAATTGAAATTATGGCATTTTGGTTAGATTTAGAGCTTAAACACCTATTATCAAATTTAACGAGAAGAATAATTTCGAGTGAACCTCATGGGCTTTTTGTAAAATATTGTCAGAAAAAAAGTTACGGCATTTTTAATTTTTGATATTTTTAAATAGCTTTAACTTTTTCGTCAGATGATATTTTACAAAATGCCCATGAGGTTCACTCGAAAATATTCCTCGCATTAAATTTTGTAATAGGTGTTTATACTCTAAATTTAACCTAAAAGTCAAAATTTCAATTCTGCGTAGTGTGATTTTGCTATATTATCTGTTAGATAGACAGAGACAACAAATGCGAGTGTAACATCCTCTTAATAGCCTTCCAATGAACATACTATCTTTAATTTTAATTGTTGTGTTATACTTGTTATAGGTATTGTATTGAAAACAACCTACTATTTTTCTATATTACTTATTGTTATTTAAACTTAATTATATTATGTTATGCTTCAACTTTCATCTTTAACTAATTATTTAATGATGTTCAGGGTTGCGCAATATCACAGATACATGTATCTTTGATACAATTGTATCTTGTATCATAGCACATAATATTCTGAATGTATCTTGAATCATATAAATTTTTTCCAATATCATATATATATTTATACGAAAAGATAAGATACATCAAATGATCAAAATTCTAATTATGTAGTCTGTAATCACATTTAAAATTTTTTTTTTTCTTATCATATTATAAAAATAAAACAATTCAATATTTGTTGTGAATTGTTTTTCATGTTTGAATTTCATTATACCGTTATGTCACAAAATGATGAAAAAATATACAATATCATTTTATAATCAAATATAAAATAAACTTGAGCAATTGTGACTGAAATACTATATAATATTATAATTAAAAATATTACTTATATTATTATTATTTTATAATATTTCAAACATAAAATGTTTTTATGTAATATTTATAAGAAATGTTTTGAATAAAATTGTAATCAGACAATATTTATTTAACTCTCCTACAAAATTTTTTGATACACATGAATATTATTGAAATATTTTTTATTTATTGAATATACACATATAATACGTATATTTTTATTTATATAATTCTATTATATAATATATTTTATTTTTATATTGTAATTAATAATTATTTTGAGAAATATTTAACATAATAGGTGTATATATATTTTTTATAAAACTGTAATAAGTAACAACAACTTTTATTATAAAATAATAATTGTATTTATGAGAGTATCGTGTATTTTCCTACAAACAAAATGTATCTTGTATCTTGTATCAAGATACCCAATATGAATGCATCATGTATCAAGATACTTTTTTAAAGTTCTATCTTGCCCAACCCTGGTGATGTTATTTCTAAATGTTTTCTTTACAAATATCTACTTTTTACGCCCAAATAAATATTGGTATATTACATGCAACATTTTTTAATATTTTCTGTAATTCCTACTTAATAAATAATAAGTGCCTAATATACTATATTATATAAATAATAGCACAAACAAATTAAATATTTAATTATATTAATATTAGGTATATTAGTAAATTATTTAATGACAATTTTCAGAATGATATTGATGAAAATGAGCAACCAACTGATTTTTTACCAACAAATTGGTCAGAAGATGCAACATATAAACTTCGTTATGTGCGTGAGAAGAATTTATTTCTGTTGAATGGTGTCAAAGTTGGCGATAGTTTTATTTTAAATTTCTATGTAACTATAAATTTAAAATAATAATTTATAACATAATTATCAACATGAATGTATTTTTTAGGATGTAATAACAAAACATGTGACTAGCGCTGCTCTTGGAAATATTTGCACTACAGTGCAGTTAATCAATGATATTGCAAATAATAAAGATGATTTCCTGAAAATTATTCATTTGTTACAAACTGATCTCATTAACCCTATGCAAAAAGAAAACAATGATAAAAAAGTAGCCTCCACTCAAACACTGTTCAAACAATTATTAGAAACCTCCCCTGAATCTTCTCTCATGTAAGTGATATTTAGTAAAATTTAAAATTTTTGTATTTTAAAACTTCATATTTTTACAGTATATCAAGGACAGAACCAAATAACCATACTCCAAACATCCCAAGAAATCCATTTCCATCGTACGGCATGCCAGATTTAGATCCATTGGGACGTTTGCATAATCCTATGGGGGGCATGATCTTTGATCCATTGAGAATGAGGAATGATAGATCAATGGGTATTCCAGGGTATGGTTTTGTATTTGAATTTAATGTTATTATATTCGCTAATAATGTCAAACATTTAGGGTTCCCCCAATGGCACGTTTTGATCCAATGGGGCCATTCAATCCAGATCCATTGATGCCCGGCGGTTTTAGAAGACCAAATCCAGATCACATAAGACCACCTGATTTTGATGATGATATGTACATGTAAAATAACTTTGTCGTAAACTGTATAATACGTGACTATATTTTTTTAATAATTTAAACTTTTTTTTTTATCAACTATCTAAAATGAATTTAATAATAAAATTGAATAATAATGAATTTATTATTCTCAGTTGAAGATATTTTAAGTGTTTTCATTACTATTACCCTAAAATAAAAGTTTCATAAAGATTGTAAAATATGTCTGTGGTATAAAATATAAATAGTAAATATTAGTACACTATTTTTAAACAATTAATCTGTTTAATTCATTAAAGATTACAATTATAGTAAAATAGTCTAATAGTTATTATAGGTAATAAAATATTTTTTTTTAAGAACTTATTTTAATTATTTTTGTAAATTTTAGTTTCAAATACTTTAATCACATAATGATTACAATTATACTATTAATGAAAGTTATTTTCTATAGTATTTTTCAAACAAGATGACTTGTAGTAGCGCAAGGTGGACGTGGGTCATAAGCCACAAATCAGTAATTGACACGTATGTGTGTGTCAGCTGATGTAATGACCTACTCTGGTTCGAAACAAACATAATCTGGTTGTTTGTGCATAAGTAATTTTCTTTGAGAACAGTTATACAAATCTAACTAATAAAATAAGTCATATACTAAGTTCTAGTTATATGAACAATTTACTTAAAAGTAATAAAAATACTCTATTTTATGTTATAATCTGTTCATAAGAACTAATTTTGTGTACTATGTGGACAGTACAAGTTAGACTGTTAAAGAGTGTATCACATTATAGTTCTTGTAAATCAAATATAAAAGATTTTATTAGAAGTAATTTAGTATTTTAAGTATATAGTTAAGGTCCTTACAAATACAATTTTTAAGAAGTAATTTTTGTGTGAATAGTAATTAATTAAGGTGAGTCCCTGGCACCTGTAAGTTAAAACTTTGAATTGAAACCAATTTCATTTTTTTGTAACTTATTTGTAATGATTTTTAACCACAATTTTTTAATTTTGTATATTTTTTAAATTTATTGTGCATATAATATAATATAATAAGTAGTTATAAAAAAAGCATAAACACATAGTAATACAGTATAATAAAATAATAAATAGTTATTCGTGGTCGCATTAACATGGAAATACAAAGTAGTTGTCAAAGTAGTATGCTGCAGTCAAGACTTCCATAATTGTTGCGTATTCCTAAACCCCGCACACTCATCATACCAACAATGTACAAAAACGTAGTATAGTAAAGAGAGAAACTTTGGGCCAGTGTTCCCACATCTATTTTTGTATCATTTTTAAAACAAATTACACAGAAAATATGTAATGAGTTACAAATTTACAAAGGACAACGTCATTCCAGCACCCGAATTCAAAATTGAATTTTCTGGTCAAGTTATTAAGATACAAATTTCAAAATTGTGGTTAGAAATCATTACAAATTAATTACAGAACATATAAATTGGTCCGAAGTCAATAGGACAATTATTTAACTTTTCGGGTGCAAGGATGATGTTCCAGCACCTAAACTCAAAATTGAATTTTCCAGTCAGGGTATTAGGTTACAAATGTCAAAATTATGGTTAAAAATCATTACAAATAAGTTACAAAAAAATTAAATTAGTTTCATTTCAAAATGTTGACTTATGTACCAGAGAGACCCACCTTATTAATTATTAGTGTGTGTAATGTTGCTACATAGTACATACTATTAGATAGAAGGAAAATAAATGGTATAAAATTTTTATTTAAACTTGTAAATGGTTATATTATATCAATTGTCCTGAATTATTTAGTTCTCTTAATTTTAATGCCCCTCACTCCTCAGTGTAGAACTAAGTCTACTACTATTTTTTTATGTTTCGGGTACAGGGTGTGAAAACAATTTTGTGGATATTCCGGATTTTGGGCACCTACCTAGTTCGAAAACTGTTTCAGTTACCGGGTCCGAAAACGATTTAGAATTTTCCAGGTTTCGCTTATCGAATTCATGATTTAACTTTGGCATTACCAAAAATCAATAAATGTGTTTATTTGCCAATATAATGTATTTTTAGGCTATTTTTTTTTCAGAAAATGTGTAAAATTGGTATACCTATCAGATGCTGTAGCTAACTCATTTTTCATTTTTTTTCTGGCTTACGGCGTTTTAGTTTATGAGGGTAGTATATTAATTAAATTCAAATTGTGAAAAATACCACAGAAGTCCAACAGTTTGAAATACATTTTAACTGGGAAGTAAAAACGGTTTCAAATTTTTCCAATGTCGGGTAACGGTTTACAAACCGTTTACCAAATTATCCAGTTTACAACTCGTTTTTACACCCTGATATTTTCACAAAAAAACCAATGCCGGGCATTAACGAGTTAATAAGTTAACATTTAAGTTAATTTTAACTTTTAACTAACTTTTATATTTGATTTTTGTTAACTTAACTTATTTTTGGTTAATTTAACTTTTAAATAATGAGTTTTAGAAGTTGTTAAAAAAACTAAAAAATTAATATTTGAACAGCTCATAAAACGTGTAAAAATACATATCTCAAAAATCAGGTCCATCGGTTGCTAATAAATGTTGTTAGCTATTATTTGTGTTTTGTTTCGTATTGATTGAGGTTAATCATTGACAGAATTCTACCAGAAGTTCGTAACATAAATATAGTGATTTAAACTCAGATCGATAAATATTTAAAAGGAATAGAAGAAGAATATTCTTACAGAAACACCCAATTTCATTTTAGATAATGTGTGTCATGTAGCATAACAATTTTCCTAATCAAGCACATTCATTACTATTAACACATTTATACATATACACATACAAATATATAACATAATTTAGTAAAAAATGTTAAAAGCGTGTTTCTTTGGTTTTTTGATCTTGGTCAAAAGAAGAAGCCCAAAATTTTTGTTTTTTGTGGTTATTATATTCCAGTAACCAACACTTCTGCCGCACACAATTTATAAATTATTATTCATATTTTATTTAATGATATACAAGAAAAATATTTATTACAATATGAATGCGAGGGGAGGAGGGGCGACCTTCTGCAGTTTATATGAGAGATAATATTATAATGTTCTGATTACTTCAATCTCAAATATTTGACAGCAAAAATAATAAAACGCAATAGATTGGCAAATTACAATTCATTTGATTAACCAGTAATAATAATTTACTCTGATAGGGATAATTAAATTTGTATTATATTATAAATTCATTAAATGTAAAATTTAAATGATGAATATAACAAGTTTTATATGTAATGCGTCTCATTTTTAGCATAGAAAAACTATACAGATGTATCACTTTAAAATTAATTAATAAAGAACAAACAAAAAAATATTGATTTCTTGTTACTTCAATATCCGAATTATTGATTTGCAATTCAAGACAGTAGAAAATAAATAACAGTTAACATCAAAGTAATATAACTTGATAGTATATATATATATAAAATAAAATAATAAAAACAAATAAAAAATCAAAACACGACATGTATAATATATAAAATTAATAACAATATAATGTAACTAATTATTTATATGTTGTTGTTGTTGGTTTACTTCACAATCTATTTTGCCAATATCTAAAAAATAAATATATAATTATATATTAACTATATATAAGGCATTTTTTTAAAAATAAAATCAATTTTAGTGTACAATTAATTATCCATATAGATAATAATTAAAGTATAATTTTGTATATTAACCATTTTCTGAGTCTTCATTTTCGTTGAGCGGTATATAAGGTTGAGAAATTGGAACAGTTGTAATGACTGAAATTAATTCGTCGTTTTGATCATCCCTTGATAAGATAAACATATAAGTTGAAACCGATATTTAGATTTTAGTGAAATAATAATATAATTATATACATACTCGATACATTGAGTATGATTGGTGAAATTTTGAATACCCGTTACAGAATTTTGATAAAGTATTGGATTAGATGAAATGGGTGTTTGATGATTCAAAACGTCATCTATTATTTCCAAAGGAGTTGATACTTCAAGAGGTATCTCGACGCCTGGTACAAAGGGCACTAAATTAGGAGTTGCAACATCAGGTAAACCTAATGAAGTGTCTGGCAGTTGAGAGTCTAACAAAATATGTTGAAAAACATATAATTTATTATTTTTTATTATAAGATTGACAGTTATTAATATTAGTTAATACCAATATCCTGTTCTGAAACTTGTCTACTATTGTGATGTTGAAGCAACTCATTGGACATTTGTGGTAAAAATGTATTTACTTTGGTCCAAGTAGCATCCCAGAAAGCTTGTTTACTATGCAATTCTTCTTTGCTATTTCCGTTTAACATTACTAATAACATATTTTTCAATGTTTCTGGAATTGCTTCGCTCTGTTAGTGAGAGATAAAAGTTATAAAAAAGTTTTTAGTATTCAGGTTCAAACAATGATTGTTAATTATACCAAAGTATCACTATTATCAGATATCATAAACTTGTGCATCAGTTCTAAAACAGTGATCCATAAATCCACAAATGTTGGTAGCGATTGAAGCTGAGTCAAATGATGTAAAAATACCTATGACAATATATTAAAAAAATAAACAAATTTTTATTCATATATAGATAAACGTTAAATTTATTATTTATTATTATTACTTTAGATAATAGCGTGGCTGACCGCATTTTTGTTTCATCCAGTCCACTAGGGTCAATGTCAGTTCCACACTCTAACAGCTTATGCATCAATGGGAACAAGACTTTGCGAAAGCATGCTTCCCATTCATCACCATTTAGTGTTGCTAAATCATGCATTAAAAGAGCGCGTTGTAAATACGTCACAGCACTCATTCTCACCTATAAATAAATATATCATAATAATATTAATAATTAAAACACAATACTACACAACGAAATTGAGTTTACTCACATCACGACGGCAATCGCAACACAAACTTGCTATGCCTTGAAGTAATGGACACCATCCATGATTCCATAAGGATATGAGCTCTGTGTCTGGGTTTTCTTCAGCCCACCAGCGGTATATGTCTGCTGTGCTTGTATGCAATGTGTGCATAAGATCTAGTAACTAAAAAAATATGTGATAATTTTAAACTTTAATTTTTAAATATAAAAATTTAATATTATTATATTAAAATATAAATAATATATTAATAAATTAAATAAAGGATAGAACAATTACTTGAATAGAAACTTGTGTATAACTACTTGGAATGTCTTCGGGATCACTGTCATCGGCATCATATGGATTAGACACTTTGTTTTTGTTAGATTTCAAATTATTTTTTGGTTTGTCTAATTTTTGTCGTATATTTTTATCTTCTAAAACAAACACACTTAAACATGTATACTAAAAAGTATTAAGCATTCATCATACTCATTTGTAAACTGGCTCTTGCAAAATTTTTGATCACTGATACGCACTTGGTAAAATTGTAAGGTGTGATGTGTGCAATATTACGTACTAAAAATGCTAGGCATTCACAGCATTTGACAAATGAGAATGCATCATGGCGTTTAAATATTGAACAGTCTGGCCAGATTTCTAATGATCCCTCATTTGGTTCAATCTATAAATAAAAAAAATACAATTTCTATTTATCTGAAAGGATTTTTAAATATAATATGTGATCTATAATTATTACCTTTAACCATTCTGATTTACTATGTGGAGGCAATGATGAAGGAGTTGAAACATTATTTACTGATTTTACATCTAAACCACTATCATCATTACTATCACTCACATTTACAGCTTCATTATCGGAATGATAATCTATTAAATATAATTTACATAATATTACACAAATATATTTTAACTAAATAGAAAATATTAATAGTATTTAAAATATTTTTAAATTCATTAAATATACCTATATTATGGTTTTTAGGTACAACAATTCCAGCACCAACATACTCTAGAATTGAGAAGATTAATGTCCAATCGTCTTTGGTATGAATATTGGCAGCACACATTTTTAATAACTCATACATTCCAAAAGCTATTTGACGACCTACAACTTGTAAAGCTCTTGTATTAAGTATTAGTAATACATTCAGTGACTGCAATACCTAAATGAGAACATACATATAAATATATTTATATATATATATATATATATATAACAGTAAAGAAAATAGTTTTTTAAAATTTTACCATTGAACTTATTTCTTCGCGTCTCATAAGGCGAGATGCTAATCTCATAAGTCCAACAACACTACGCTCCAATAAGAATATGTGATTATGTTCTACAGCACCTGCCATTAGGTTATAAAGGTGCTGTTTAACTGCTTCCCATATAGTGTTTACTCTGTCCCTATAGTCACATAATTGTAATAATAAATAATAATAACAATAAAAAGCAATTTATAACATTTAGTAAATATCACCTATTTTGTAAAACTATTTTAAGAAGCATTTCTAGTAGAAAACTAGCAGCATTTTCATTTTCTCGTGATCCGAGTGCTAATACTCCTTCTGGTTTATAAAATGTTCCAATTAATGCCTAAAAAATAAGATTATTTAAGGGCATGTACCTAATTTACTGAAAATTTAATAAATTATGAAATATATACTTTAACTAAAGCTTCTAAAGATTCTATAGTAAGAAACTTAGATTCTGTAATCAGGCTTTCTAAACGACTTTCAAATATACAATCCCTAGATGCATCAATCAGCTCAGCTTCATTTGATGTTTGTATTTTATGATTAATAGTTTCTAAATGTATTAAAATTATTTTGAAATTGAATCAATATTTGTTATCGATATTTTATACACTTACCACCTCCAGAAGCTATGTATGAGTAAAGCGAGCTGAACAAACTAGATTCTGATTTTTGTGAACCTGGGGGCACTGCTTCACGTATTAAAGACACTTTACCACTGAGTTCAAGAAAATCTTCAGACTGAAAATACATAAAATTATATTTATAATATTAAGATAAAGTATACTTAAACTAATTACCTCAACCAAAATAGTAGGCAACAAATTGCATTTGTATAGTTGTAAAATTATATCAAAAATACTTGACCAACCCTCACGAATTATGTCACCATACATATGAGTTAGACTAAAAAGAGTACGAGTAGCTAGTCGGGATTTAGGATTACTTCCAAATAGTATTGTCACATTTTCTGTACACTAAATTAAAGAATGTTATTAATTAAAGAAAACGATACATTATTTAACTGTTAGATAAATTACTTTTAATAACTTATAAGTTATAGTAAAAATGTTTGTTATCACAGTAAAATGAATAATAAGAAAATATTTTCAATATTATACTCACATCTGTGTTATTTTGTAAGTTGGTAAATTTGCACAAAGATATGATCAGGCTATCAAATTCAGCACACATTCCATAATGAGCACAAATAAATGCACATTTTCTAAAATATAACATTGAATATTAGTTACACTTGTAATTACAGTCTTTATTGAAGTGACTATTAATAAACAGGGAGAAAAAATTTATAAATAAATGTATTTAAAGTAAAAATTACCTTAGACCAAAAATAGTTCTTGTATAAACAGCTTGATGATTGGACTTATCGAATATGAAACTTAAAGCAGCTAAAGTAGGACCCCAACAAATCGAAAATAATTCATGATCAAAAACTCCACTTGGTGCTTGTATGTAAGAACCATCTTTACTAGCAGCACGCCGTAATAATACTTTCCATAAATAATTTTCTAAAACAGAACCAGTGTGTTCCGCAGGCATAACAATTTCTTTTGACCTAAAATTATATATTATAATATGTTTTAGCTGTATATAAAATTAAATAAATGTATGTATTTATTTTACTTTATGTCTTTGTATATTTCTTCTAACATGGTTTGATCAAAATCTTCTCCACCATTTAATTTCTTTAAATTACGTTTAAATGCATCAGTTGTCATCGGTTGATCTATTCGTCTCACATTTTGATTATGTTGGTCAACATTTAGCATAATAATTGCATAAGCTAACAAAAATGCACATTCAGCATTTGCAAAAGGTTCTCCATTACATTTCTAGAATTAAACATAGTAATTTAAAAAAAGTAAAAGTATAATGATTTGAAGATACTATTAAATAAACAAATATTATTCATAACTTACATGCCAATATTCGGTGAATGGTTCTAACACAAATGTTATTAGAGGTGACTCTCCAGGTAATCGAAATGCTTCAAGATACATCCTAAGTGCTTCATCAATACGATTACCACTTAAATCGAAGGAACTGCACAAGAAGATCAGTTAAAAATACAAAAAATTTATTTTGAGTTTTTAATACATACTTAATAAAGCTATTTAAAACATCTACATTATTTCTGTTACTAATGTATTCACCAATCATTTTCTTATCCAATAAAGGATTTTCTTTGAGAAATGTAGCAATTTCAGTTGGATTTAATGGTGTTGATAAAAGACCATGTTCTTGTAAAAATTCTATACCTCTTTTTGGTTTAGTATTGAATTTCTCTGTGCCCGAAGTAAGTAACTAAAAGTGCCAAATTAAATTTAATACACATATCCAAAAACTTTTAATAATATAATTAGTACTACTATTATACTAATATATTTTAAAGATAAACTACTAAAATAAAATGATAAAGATGTCTCATCTATGTTTTTCACAAATAAGAAAATTATAACAAAACATAATTTCAACCTTTTTCTTTCTTTTAATGGCCATTAATTCTTCATGACTTGGAATATTAATTGAGAAATCTGGACTCCATCGTTCAAAATAAATTTCAGAATCTGATTTTTGATCTTCAGAAACTAAAGAAGTTTAAGTTGTAATATCAAACACAGAAATATAATTTAACTGTTTAAATTTTACCATCATAAGTTGAACTGCTTTCTGACTTTTGGGTAAATTGTGTACGGTTATGACAATGCCTTTCAATGGAATCAACTACAGCTAAAAGAGCATCCATTGATAACAAATGTGTACTATAGATATCGTTGAATGGAAAAACATTCTATAACAAATATAATTATTATAAATCACACATAATTTAGTAAAAGTATAATTCTATTTTATTTTTAACTTACTTTAGATAATAGTTTAGTGATATCATCATATAAGTCTGAACAATAAAGCCCACAATCATAATTCAAATAAAGTTCAGTGACTAGTCCTGGAATTTTCCATATTTGAACAAGACATTCTATAATAATAATTTAAAAATTACAAGTGTTTTTATATGAATTAAATTAAATTATAATAATGTAACATACTTAGAGCCATTTCCTTTTTACCATATGGAATTTTAGAATTTTCATTAACAACTATGTTTATTAAATTAGACATATAATATTCTAATTGAAATTTTAAATGTTGACGCATAGATTCAAAAATTAAGAAAGCAAGTCTTAGACTGGAACTGAATATTGGCATTTTCTCATAAGACAAGAGCTAAAAAAATATATATATATATATTATGTATGATGTATTTTCAATTATTTAAAATAAAAAATATATTTCCCTATTGAATTTAGCACATACAGAAAGTATATTACGACATAGTTGGTCTTTTATTATGGAATGCATATTGGTATGACATTTAATGGCATATGCTCCAACTTCAAAAGCAATCACCAAAAGATTTAGCCCCACTCCAATCATTACTTCAGTATTTTGCTGGTCTTGTGGATCACAAGCATCTACTAGAAACTTAATAAGTTCTAAGACACAGCCACTATTGTATGGAACTTCTAAAAATACAACGTAAAAAGGATACTTAAATAATTTATAACATTAAATGAATATAAATTAACTTACTAGTGTAAGGTATTGGTATTAGAGTAGTAAATCTTACACCTTGACCATTCACATATTCTTTTTTATCTTCATCTATTGAATTTTCATTATTCAAAATTGTATCATTTTCTTTAAAACACGATAAATTATTAGGGAAAAATGATTAAGCAATGAAAATTATTATTTATTCATTAATATTTTACCATTTTTTAGTAATGGTTGTTCGTCATTTGTTAATTCATTATCTAGAGGGGTTTCTTTTTCATTTTCTGCATTTGGTTCTTTTTTTTCATTAAGGGTGTTTACATCACACTATTTAATTTCAAACAATACAGTTTAATTAATTTTGCATGAACAAGCAATTTATTTTAAAATGTATACTTCTTTATGAATACTTGAATAAAAACTTTATGTCTTATATTTAATTTTAACTTACAGATTTTATTATATTTTATTCAATAATAACTAATTAAATTAAATATAATATTTCAGAGAAAAAAAATGTATATTTTGCTCGCCGGTTATCATTAGGGGTGAAAGTACTACAAGTATTAGGTAGGATACTGGTAATGGATGTATTAAATTTAAAAGCAATGATAAATCATTAAATTAGATAAAACCATTTTTAGAGGAGCTTTATTGTTAAAATAAAAATAGATAAACATGACAATTTTATTTCTTATTACTTATTTTTATTATTTATTAATTATGAGGAAGATACATATTACATATTTTATATTAAAAAGATCTATCTGTCTTTACAAATTTTTGCTGTGATTACCACAATAGAGAACTGAAATAAAAAATTAACATCATTGTAATAACAATAGATTCCTAGCTCTGCAAAAAATTTAAAACGAGAAAGGGTCTAGAATCCTGAATTAAGTATAAAGACTACAGTTATTGATTTTACTTAAATAAAAAGTAATTGGAATTGTTTTTAAAATTATATATTTTAATTTTTTTTTAATGTATTTGAATATAATACTATTTCACTTTATTTATTATATTTGATGATATTAAATTTTAATATTACAACATTTAACTATTATAATTTATATAGGTAGTAAATGTTGTGTAGATTGTGTAATGCAAAAGTAGGACAAACATTTATTAAATTAATTTTATTTTCATTTTCATACAATTAAATATTATTTATTAATTTACTTGGGGTAATGTTGCATCTTCAGGTAATGGTGTTTCATAATTTGAATCAACTAAGTGTCTTGTACTTTCCACATTATCATTACAATTGCTTAGAGGGTCACCATAATTTTTCATATTTAGGCCTAATTTCTGTGGAAATACAAAAAAAAATATAATGTTTATAACTTGTTCAACATAATATTTAAAATGTATTGTTATTAACTGACTTTTGAAGAATTGCCTTGTTCTTTACTTAATGTGACTAATCTTGAAAAAAGAAGCTGTATTATATCTTTTAAACAGTGTTCAGCATAGGACCGGACAAATTCTATAAAAATAAACAGCTATGAGCTAATATGAAATAAAGTTTATTGAATGTAATAATCGACGTACCACTCAATCGAACTTCAAAACAAAAACGAAAACAACTCATCATTATCTCACAAACACTGTCATTTGGAAGATACTCCCCTTCAGGAGACATCATTAAACAATACAAAACTTGTAATGTTTTCTTTAAGACTATAGCATCGCTAGTTTTTTCAGTTCCCAAAAATCTAGTGTGAGTAATGGCATCTGCAATATTTTCAACAGTTGTCAGCAATTTTGTTTCAGGAACACCTATAAAAAGTTTATTGTAATATAAGTAAATTTAATTAAGTTATGTTACCTATATAATTACATTTTTTTATTAGTCCATAATTTATAAATTTATAAATTGACATCAATGCCAAACTTGTAACTGGACCAGTAATCTCTTCACATCGAATCACATCCAAAAATGGTTCTACAATAAAATTATATAATAATTCACATAATGATAATTTTATATTTAATAAACTTAGTTTAAAGTAAATATATTACCCATAACATGGTCAAAATTAAGTGACATTAAGTCTTCTACTTGATTAACAGCATCTCGTAATTTGAATAATCTTTTACAGGGAGAGTATCTTTCTTCATCCTGTGATAAGTTAAAATAAATAAATATAGTACATAAGCTTTCAAGATAAATAACTCGAGGACGCTATATAGATGATTTTTAGTACCATAAAACAAGCTTACTAAGATCGCAAGTAATTTTGATCAGAATAAATTTAGAGCCAAATCACCCAATATAAAAATTAAAAAATATTTTCAAGTAAATCTCGAATCTTTTTTTCAAAAAATTAATTTTTAAAAGAGTTCAATTGTTTAAATATGCTATAAAAGGTTGTTCACTTGTAAGCAATATATTGCACGTCGTATTTGGAATAATGAAAAAAAGCTCTAGGAAATATTGTTTTCTTTAATTTTAATAATAGGTGTTATGGCTCTAAAATCAATCCAGAATAATTTATTTGCAATCTAATTAGAAATATTTTTTTAACAAATATTTTGATTACACAACAATAAAAAAAGATATTGATATAGAATTACTTCTAAAATATATTGAAATATTTATAAATAACTGGATTTATAAAAAATAAAAATTGCCTAAAAAGAACCTTTTAAAAGTTGGGTGTGTAGCGTCATAACAAATCAAAATACATAGTGAAGTTCACAGAAATGTGCATTTAACAACATAATACATTATAATAATTAATATAGTTAAGAAAAAGAAAATTATTTTTTGATTTAAGTACCAAATTAAAAAAGAATCTAGTTTTTAATAAACAACAACAAACAAATAAGTTAAAGATTATCTATTAGAATGAATATTATAATATATTTATATATTATTATTATTATTATATTATATAGATATATATTTATAACAGTATAGTTTATTTATTTACAAATCTTACTAATTAAATTACTATTTTAAAACAAATAGGTACTTATTAATTATTATGTATCACTAAACTGTATTAAGAAATAGGTTTTTTTCTTTCATAATGTTATCTCTAGATTCCCATCCTTAACCACATTCGTAATTCATTACTTTTCACTGACCCTTATATTCACTATTTTCAGAGTCTTTACAACAATCAGGATAAATCAGGATTACAGCAATTCTCTATCCAAATATGTATATCAACTTTAATTTTTAGGTGTTCAAATTTGTTTTCTCTTCAACCCAAATTTTATAGTTAACAATATTTTTATGGATTATTGCAGTGGCGTCATTTCAGTTTTTGAAAGGTAGGGGCAAAAGTTTTGACCAGCCTAAATAACTGAAAAAAAAACCATTCACTAAGCTCTGCAACGTCTTCCTGCGTACATTTTATTTCAATAAAATTATCATCTTACATAATTTTATATTTATTGTCATAGGCACAAATAGCCCAATTTTCGGGGGGAGAATATTAACAAAAAATGAGGCAAAAGACTAACATAAATATAGTATTTGTATAGTAATTGATCAGAACTTATTTGAGCTAGGCACATACTATATGGAAATTAAATATAATATATATATATTAAATATTAATATTTATATATAGAACCAACACTCAGAACATATCAAACAAACAGCCAGTTCTGTAGTAAAAATAAATATAGTATTGGTACATGAAGTGTAGTACACACTACACAGCACAGTGTAAACCGCTATTATAGCGCTCGGGTTTCAATTTGTTTTCTTAATACACTGATATTTATGGAAATCAATAAGTAAAAAAACTAGTAATAGAATAATAATAGGTTCCTATTATAAGTTTTAAGTTCTAACCATACTATTGATAGCATTTTTCGATCTATTTTAATATTATTATTTATTTATTTTACAAGTACATCCACCATGCACTGAACATACATGTAATTACTATACGGCATACACTATAATAATTAAGTTACTTATTAGCATAAATCATAAATTATAAATTATTAACAGCTCATAAATAGCCAGACACCGGCCCACTGCCAACAAGAGGGGGGGGGGACAAATGCCCACCCTGCATCCCCCAAATGACACTACTGGATTATTATCTATTTTTGTAAAACTTTTTTTCTTCAGTTTTTTATTTACATTTTCCCTGATAAATCAGTTTTATAAATTTCTCTCATAGAAATAATATTTTCCAGCAGTCTCCCACCTCAATTTCATATTTCCCAGGATATTTCCCTTCTGAGGTAGATACTATTTCCATATCTTGAAAATTTTAAAGAGTGTAGGTACCTACACTTTAATTATAATTTTATCGTTTTTTAAAGTAATCCATTTTTTTCCCCCAAAATTATGCCTCAGCTTTTATACTTCTTTTTTTCAATAATGTATGTATGTTATTCCTTTAATAATAAATATATTTTCTTAAATAATCTCTGACTAATTTTGCCCTTACAATTTTTAATAAATCCATTCTTCATTTTATAGTAATTTTCGAGGTAATTTTATTGTTACTTTCATCATCTAATTTATCTAAACTTTACATTAACTATTTATTATTTTTCCTCTCATCTGCAAGATAATTTTTTTTATTTAGGTACCTATTAATTATTATTTTATATGATATTTAGTTATATTACTTTCTCATTTAATTAAAGTTAATAATATATTTTAATTATCAAAATACCTTATTGTTGTTAAATATTAAATATATATACTTCATATTTTTAATTACCACATAGAAATTAGCAATTTTCAATATAAAATGCAATAATGTTGTTAAATAAACATTAAAAGACGAATTTATTAATTGATATCCCCATATAATAAATAAAAAAACCTAGGTATGTAATATTTTCAGAGGTATTTTCGTTGTTTTATTGATTACCTATATTGAAGTATATTCAATTTAAATTAAATTATAAATATAGTCTATTACATCATATAGGTATTTTCATTTGAATCAATGAAATATTTAGAAATGTTAAATGAAATATTTTATTTTATTTATATAAATTACTTGGTATGAATTGTGGTCTCTTTTTAATGCAGATATAAGCACCGACAGCTCTCCCTGCACTACATATAAACCGTTGGCTGCATACATCTTGAAATTTAAAAAATGTATTTATTATATTTAAGTCTAGTCAGTTTTTAATTTTTCAATAGCTTCAGAATTTGTCATTACTTTTAAACTAATAAATTGTTTCCTTTTCACTCCAAAAACAAAATTTTAATATTTTAATATACTACATTATGAAATTGTATTAATTTAAAGTAATGATGATGTTTAATTGAAATTACTTAAAATACCCAATATTTAATAATTAAAAACTAAAACAATATTTTGTTTTCGGTCGACTGTTCATTTATTAATTTTATATTAAAGATGTTTTATCGAATGATAACACGTCAATAATGATAACACGTAGTATAACTTCAAAGAGTATCAACACTGTATCGTTTTCCTATGTCTTTCCTCTTTGGCCGAAAGATTGACTATTTTATTTATCATTAACAGAATGAAGAATCCACAGATATGTATATATTATACAATATACATATCTGTGGAAGAATCTATTCTGTGGACTGTGACCCTGCCACGAAGGTAGTAAATTATTTAAAATCATTCGTCATTGTAATTTTTAGTATTTTCAATTCTGCATTGAACTTCAAACTTTATTTGACTACAGATTAATTGAACAAACTTTTTGTCATTTTATTCAAATTACAGTGAGTAAACAATTTTACAGTTAACCTAAGTAATTGTGTATTGAACTTTTGCTATCTATATTTGTTATTCATGTATTGCACAAACAATTGTATTTTAAGTTTTATACTATTTAATTTAAATAGCAGTATATACAGTGCTTGATCTAAGGAGGCGAAAAGATGTACCATTATGGTGGTAGCAAAATGGAAAAATATTTATGCTTGCTTTTCGTCCCGCTTTTAAAAGTGGAGTTGCGTTTTCCGAATGACAAATTTGTTTTGTATTATTTGCTTCTTTATCATTTTCAAACCGATTTATGAAAATTTTTGGAAGAAATTGACGACCTTTTTTTTTTTTTTTTTTATTATTAAAATGTTAAAAGGACGTTGCAATTATTTTTACTTCGAGTGACTAATTTTGACTAATTTTTTCGATCCGGCACTGAGTGTATATTCTATACTGTGTCACTATAGGCAACCTGTTAAGCCGTGACACACTATGCCGCTGTATGGCATTTGGCAAGGTCAGTTTACAAACCCAGTAGTTGTATCACTGTCCTCATGGGTGTTGGCATTTAGTCGCACAAAAATTTTCACCGAGGAGGATTTACATTTCGCTGTCATTATAATTAATAGCAAAGAAAAACGTCATGAATGCAGGAAACGACGATTTTGGGTATGTCTAAGTCTTCAAAGTTGAGCACGATATATAATGACAATGAAGGATTTAATATTGGACAATATAGACAAATTTAATTTAGTATACAGATTTGGATGTGGTTTCAAAAAATTTTTTGCATAAACAATATTAATTTTGAAATACTTCTGAATTCATCGCTCCAAAAATCAAGAAGGAAGATACATCATTCCTGCAAAAAATGACAGCAAGTTCCATGTTTTTCTTTCAATTTTCTCGTTTTCTACTCCAAAACTAAATGTGATTTCTAATAAAGTGTCCATTCTTTTATTCCTGTTTTTATATACTTTTAAACAGCAGTCCTATAAAACAAGACGATCCCGATATATATATGAATTGAATTGATTACCTATTATATTGTTTGTTCACTCCATCGAGAATAAAATGTGAAAAAAGTAATAAAAATAAACTAATAATGATAATAATTTTTAACTCTTAGGCAGTTTAAATCACAACAGTTGGCACTTCTACACTTTCTTCTTATTGGCTTCTTGTTGTTATTGTCACTTGGCATGGTTTTGCCAGTTGGCACATGCAAACAATAATGTTTATATTAGTTTTGGCTTTACCAAATGGTATACTGTGGATGCAGCTTTAGATAGGCAGTCCGTTTTGTATACATTTTTGAAAATAAAAGTTGTTCTGTCATATTTATACTTGTAATTTATTTAATCATAGTTGTAAATTGTGAAACAAATTAATGTACTTCCGAATTCTTCAATTTTGAATTTTTATATTCAAATGATGTAGGTATATTTAAGTGCTGAAAACGATGATCAGAATTTGGGGATAGGAATTAGTTTAGAAGTTAAAGCAATTTAAAGTTATATGTATTATCTAAAACAACATATTTTACACAGCATTTTTGCATTAAAATGTTGATTTTTAAATGAGTTAGCCGATATTATAAATCTATGGTTGATATACACATATATGCGGCACAGTTTGGTGCCTTAGAATCTAAAAATGAGTAAAAATTTTATAACACACTTGAAATACCATTCTTTTATGTATATTATTAAAATAAGACCCAAATCCACAAAAATTTTAACTTTTTATTGTAAGCAAATATATATTTCGGTAACAAAGTTACCATCTTCAGTGCAAAACCTAGACAGTTTTGTCTGCGATTGTGTTTTGCACTGAAGATGGTAACTTTGTTATCGAAATACATATTTGCTTACAATAAAAGTAAATTTTTTTGTGGATTCGGTTCTTATTTAATTTAAATAAATTATCCACAAGTAACTATTCAAATATAAATATTAAATTATATTATTCCTAATAATAATTAACAGTTTATTTCAACGTATGTTTAAATATATTTTGAGTTTGAGATATGTTTGACTTTATTAGGGTGGCATATTTACCTGTAAATCCAGCAGCCGTAGTATTGTTATATCATAAAATTTAAATCAAAAATAAAAAAAAATAATTTAAAAAAATCTAACTTAACAGCTACCATATTTGAAAGGACACTAAATCCCATTTCCAACATATCGATTGACTTAGTGATGCTATAAAGATTCTGAAAACTAATTGGAATTTGTCATGCAATTTACTTAGAACAACTTTCCCACTTTGTAAATTTGATTTCCTTGATTTTTACAAAATTTTAAATGTGAGAAAGTCGATCTTAAGTAGACTGACAAATTCAGATCAGTTTTTATAATCCTTATTACATCACTAGATCTATCAAGTATAGGAAATAGAAATGGTCTAAATTGCTATATTCTGTGTGTGATAGAAAGATCTCTCTCAGACAATCTCCGCTTCTAATTCCTTTAATAAATTGACTAAACCTGTTTAGGAACTGTGAATTTAGCACACTCATCGTGTGGGGTTTCTTAACTTGTTTTAAATATTATTATTATTATATCAAAGTATAATAACAATATTCACATATTAAATATTTTATAAATTCATGTTTTTGATAGAAATATCCAAATGGTTTATTATTAATATAATATAATAATATAGGTAATTACACAATATGTAGGTACCTAAATATATTTTTTTATTACAATAAAATCTAATCTATTAATAATGATTCTGATCTCTAAAATAAAGTTTATAGAAGTATAAATGTTAAAAACCAACTAATAATTGCTTTACTTCATTTAAAATCTAAGAATTTAAAATCAAAGTCTTAATAAAATGTAATTCGTTATAATTTCATTTTTAACTTTTTATCATATAATTCCAAAACATTTTTAATAATAGTTTTGAGTTGTTGTACTAAGAGTGTTATATCAGTGGCGTTTTCTCTGGATGTGCAAGTTGTGTGTTAACGACTTTCAAAAGCTACGTGTACAATGATTATTTTGATCATAATAAATATGCATTAAAAAAAAAAAAAAACAATGTACGATTGTTTACCTAATATATAAATAATATCAAATATATAACGATTGTTATAGATGCATTTATTATATAGTACATAGGTATATTATGGAACGCAAATAAATATATTGAACCAACAAAACAAACATAACCAGTTTTTGCATATAAACACGATCGCAATATCTTTACGTGTTGTAGGAAGTTAAATATTTTGTCAACGGCTTCATGATAATCTTATAATCATATATGATTGCATTTCTATCAGGTAACTTCGGTACAGTGCCAATACCTGACTAAGGCGTTAACTTTTGAAACAAAGACTTGCCGGAGGATACGAGTATACCGAGTGCTGTCATATTGTTTTCAATTGTGTATATCATAGCTACCCATTTATTATATTTATTTTACTTGTTATACCTATTATTGAGTTCATAACATGCAAAAACGTCGAATATTATAATATATTTTGAGCATGTATATTTTTCTTATGTAAAAGAGTGGGTGCATTTCTATTATACGTTAACGCCCAATGTCCAGTCAGGAAACGCCACTGGTTATTAATATATTGAACAATTTACTTTTACGATTAGAATAATATTATAAGTTTTGAATACCCCACATTATTTATGTTATTATCACATTTTCATTTTTTTAGGTAAAAAAATTTACATTTTTAGTTGCCATTGCACTTTATGTAAAAATACTACTCAAAATTAAAACTAATTTCATCTAATGGGTTCACTTTCCAGCAGAACACTTTCGCCAACCAGAATAATGTCTGCTACACAGTTTGTTAAAGATGCAATTGCTCATGATCCTATTGTCATATTCTCAAAGTCAGACTGTGGCTACTGTCAGATGGCTAGAGAGGTAAATATACATATGTTTTATATTGGAATGATAATAATTATTAAATGATTTTAATTTGTAATCATTTATTAGTGTTTTGACGAACTGAAAGCTACATACAAATCTATTGATTTAGATCAAAGAGAAGACATGGATGCAATTCAAGATGCTTTGGAAGGATTAACTGGGGCTCGTTCGGTAAATTTGTTATATTATTTACTATTTGCCTATCATAATTTTTTCTATACTTTAGGTGCCACGCGTGTTTGTTAATGGTGTATTTATTGGAGGTGGCTCTGATGTAAGAAAGATGTCCAAAAATGGCAAGTTGAAAGAACTCATTGCATAAATACAATTTATAATGGAATTGTAATTTTACTATTTAATCATCAAATTTTCATTTTATATTCCTATGTATGTATTGAATTGTAATCGTTACTAGGTAATAAATTAACAATACTATTATAGTCTCAAACACATTTTTATTCTGTATTTCCATGTATGTTATTTATATTTTACATTTTTTTTTTAAAAATATTTTCAGTAAAAAAAATGATTATTTAATTTCGAAGATTGAGTGATAAAATAAAATTTAGTAATACACGTTTATTATTAATATTTGAAATATAATAGTGAAAACTGTTAAAAATCCTTAAACTATATTTTGTGTATCCTCTACATCAGGTGTAGGAGTATCATTATGTATAGCAGCTAACATTGATTCTATATCTAAATCTGTTTTGCTTTCTTCACCATCAACTGTCACGCCTTCAACTTCTTTCACATTGTTATCTGGAATGTCTTGGTTAACTTTTGTAGCTTCCCCTTGTATAGGCATATCTTCACCAGTATTTTGAGCTTCCTCCTGTTCATCAGCTGCATTTCCTTCAGTAGGGACATTATCGTTTAACAACATATCTGTGTCTACAGCACCTTTGTTATTTTGTTGTTGACCATCATTTACATCTATAGGAGACACATCTTGTTGATTATCTTCAGACTTAAGTATTTGGGCAGGTTTGAAAACCTTAGAAGTATCTGTAGGAATTTCTTCAGTTTTTTCCTAAATAAAATGAATAAACCATATTATTAGATTGTAATTAATTTTATTAGATTAGATTTAGATCAACCTCATTTGTAGATGCTGTTGAAGCTGTATTATGATCTTTTTGAATGTGTTCAAGACAGTTGAGTCTACTATCAAAAGAAGTAGAACACACTTGGCATCTGTATAGTCGTTTTTTTTGTTGCTGCTGCTGTTGCTGTAATGCCTGAAAATAAAATACTACAATTTATTGTTGAAAATAGTTGAAGATCAAATAACAAAACCCATATACCTAACATACTTATAATTTACAACATTTAAAAAATTAAATACCTATCAATTTAAGGCTAGCAAGCAACATACAGTGTTAGTTTTCCTCTTTTTTTTTTACAGCTTAAAATTAATTTGATATACCTAAATATTTTTGACAACATAATTAAAAAAAAACTTTAAAAATCCTAGTATGAAGGAATGATAATGGTAGTTTATATGTTTTGTGGCATCATAGTGCGCTGTAAAAAAATGTGTGGCAAATAATACTTGTCTAACCAATTGAACAAGTATAATACAATTATGATGTTATGGTTAAATTTACAATTTTATGTTTGTTTTTTCTTTAAAATTAAAACTGATAACTTTCTTATGGGAATTTTAGATAATATTTATATTTTTCAACACTTGAATTCTATTGGCAGTCAATCGCATAAATTATTGTATAGTGATTTCCCGTTGACCTAAAGGGCTTCCACAGATACTGCTTTTACCCAATAGGGAATACTATATTAAAAATTCAAATATATTTCATAAAAATAATGTTTTGTATTTACTTGTTCAAATGTATTAGGTATGTGTAAACATTTACAACAAAAAGTATGAACATTTCAAAAACTAGGTACGATTCATAATTTAAAGAAATACTCCATAACTATTAAAAGATAAAAAGCAAACAAAGAAAATTAACATTGAAAAATGAAATAGCTTGTTTTCAATAGAAAAATTATAACCTAGGGGTAATCCACTACGACAATCAGTGTACAAAATTTGATAATCATGATAATCTTGCTTATACTATATAAATAATACCTTTAAGCATCATAGATTGTTGTTCTCTATGAAACATATATACACAATAGGTGTAAATATGTAATGTGTTAAATATAATATATACCTACCTATTAATTGATTAGATAATCCTTTTATTTTAAGAACATTTTTTAAATGTAATTAAAATACATAGGTATTATGTTCTAGAGTTTTAGAAATTTTGAAGTTTCATAAATTGTATTTAAAGGCACTTTACTTTTTTTCAAAAATATTCAAATACAAATACTAGAAACTGAATTTTTTTAACATTAAAATAACTATATTGTAGATATAATAATATAGAAAGATAAAAAGTATTTAAAATAGTTAAAAACAATTTTTTAAACTATTTGGAATAAATTTGAATAAAAGTACTTGCAATTTTAATATATTTGAAAAGTTACCTAAAAATACGGCAATAGACAATTATGTACCTACAATATTATTAATAGACATTTTTCATAATTTAAATATAATTGATAATCATAGTAATCTTATGATAATCTAGAAAATTTTATAATTAGTAATCTGGTGTACAAAATTTATATTACTGGTTTACCCCTCGATTATAACTGTCGTAAAATAAAACTAATCAACAATGAATGAATTTAGAAGTAAAAATAAATCAAAAATTAATTACTATACTTAATAGTCTGTTGATTAAAAGAATGAAAAGCTTGAAAATAAACACTTTATATTTGAGCAAAATCGCGTCATAATAATATGAGTTGCTTATCAGTGCCGGATTGGAGGGATATCGCATACCAGGCTGGAGCATTTTCACTAGCACACATCCATTTCCAATAGAAACCTTGCAAAATCAATTATCAGTTTTTTTTTTTAATTACTGGAAAGTGATTAAGAAGTTTTGAAGATTTTACCACGCCGATATAATAAATATCGAGATAAATATGAAGTATAAATTTAAAAATGTCTGGTATTATAATTTTCCAATTTATAACCCTAGGTATATTATAATAATAAACATTTAACTCGTAATATTATTTCTGTTACCGGAGTTATTGTTGTTTTGGTAGAGATTTGGTTAGTCTTTGTTTCATCATCTGTTTTTTTATTCATATGAGTACGCATGTGGAAGCTGAAATGAGATTACAAATAAAATAAATTCTATGTGCTTTTTATTAGGTAGGTATCAACAATATTATAAATTCATACCGAACATGTCCAAGTTCTTTAGATTGGAATGAGCAAAAACCACACTTGTATATTTTCATCTTAGAATTGCTGTTTGGTTGTTGCGGTTTCAACATTTTCAATGGAGAATTATTTACAGAACTATCTCTAATTGTCAAACCACTTGGTACTTTTCTCTGGCCAACTTCTAGTTCTTCCGTCTTTATATGTCCATTAATAATCTAGATAATAGACAAAACTTGACATATGAAATATGCAGATTGATTAATAACTAATAAGTACAAATACGCTTACATCAAGGGTTTTAACAGGCTGATCAGCAGGTAATATTCCATATTTTTTTTGAATATAAGACAACATTGCATTTTTAACAAGTTTCAAATCATTTTCTAGTTTGTCCATGTGTGTTAAAAGTGATGTACATTTCTTACACATGTGATCAGCAGGAGTTACAATAGTTACAAATTCTTCTCCCATAAGTTCAGCAATTTTTTCTGGGTATGGTACATTGCTATGAGGTGTAACACTTGAACACACTCGTGTCCGTTCACCATACAATTTTACATCACAAAGAAAACAACATCCCATTGTACCTGAAAAAAATTGTACTGATATATTTTTTTTTTCTATAGTAGATACATAATATGTGTAATGAATATAATACTGTTTTGTTAACACAACTACCTATGATTCACTGGTATGTATACAATAATCTTATACCAATAACAGTTTTATACAATCTACTACCTACTTTTGGATTTCTGTTGGAAATAGATTAAATTTTTTTTTCTTATTTTTAGTAATAATAATAATCAATGGCATATCTATATGAGAGATCTCCCATGATCCAATCTATAATATTAAAATATTAACTAGTTCTATTAAATAATAATTAAAAAAGATTTCTAGAACTAAAAAATGAAAATAACGACAAATAATTATTTTTTAAACTTTATTTTATGTTCATTTCAGTTAAAAATTAAAAGGTAAGTAGATATCTATTAATGTCGTTCACGATTTGAAAAAACGATTACGGCTTGATAACGCACTTGGTCATACATAGAAACAGGTATGAACTACGGTATGTAGAAAGTTATTTTGTAATTTAGTAAGAGTAGGTAGGTATATGAAAATAAAGACAAAGTCTATCTACTAATATTGGTTTCTTCTTAAATTGTCATTTTTATTTCGAATGCATTTGATCATTTCACATTTTGCTTTTCTTTCACAACGTCTTATTATGGTAGGTAAGTATTTTTTTTTCAATTAATTAGGCTATGTAATATATTCTGTGATCTATGAACTTTACATTTTACACAACAAATATGGGATTATGTCGAGATAAAATATTTTAAAAATATAATAAAGGCATATCGCCAAGTGAAAACGTGAATATTTATGTGTGATTTATTTATTTTTGAAATCTACGGAAACATTACAGAAAACATGTACTTAAACAATAAAGCTACCACATATTTTTGCGGCTCCATT
Source organism: Pemphigus obesinymphae (assembly GCA_025469235.1). NCBI lineage: Eukaryota > Metazoa > Arthropoda > Insecta > Hemiptera > Aphididae > Pemphigus > Pemphigus obesinymphae. The sequence continues at coordinate 21,570 of JAIPRL010002928.1, read as the reverse complement.
TACCTAGTTAACCCCCCTCCCATGAAGTACACTTATGATAATAATGTTAACTTTAACAGGTATACCTACAAAACTAATAATAAATATTGAAAAAATGTTGATATAGGTTCATGATTTAAGATAAGTATAAGTATGGTATAAGATAAGGTGTTACTGCTTTGTAATCTTTCAATGTTATCAAATGGTATTAAAAATTATGGCAGTTTGGTAGTTCGAAGATTTTTCAACAAGTAAAGCCACCATTTGCCCCAAGGCCACTTTTTCTTAATAGTCTTAGGAGGGTTTAAGCGTGCAAACAAATATATAATGTATACAATAATACATAGTAATCATATTTCATTATTATATAGATTTAAAATATTCTAATTATTAATGTACCTATTATGTATGCATATATTTTGTGATATAATTAATTGAAAATAAAAATTAATTTTACTCGGAATTTTATGACATTGTACAACTTATTTCTAAAGTATATTATATAATATTTATTACATTTATGTTTGTTATATATGTATATATATACATATACTTGCTCACTGAGAATTGAGATTATTTCAAATATTTATGAATATCACGACGTATATTGTGACAAATATTTATATTATTGGATAATAGTTAATATAATTTATTATAGTCAATATTGTATATAGGTAAAGGGGAATTTTTAAGGAAGAAAAATATGTTTAGTCCCACAAATCCTCGAATGAAAATATACAAATTTAATACAAAAATCAAAACTTTTACATCCATGGTAAATTATTATTAACTACTCCTAAACTACTTCAGGTTCATTTAAATACAACCAAATTACATTTGTAAAAAGAAGTAGGCACCTAAGTCTAAACTAAATTTCTAAACTGTAGAAATTATATGCAGGTGGCTAACCCCCTACAGATTCTTAGACAACTGTTCCATTTCCATTCTAAAATTACTAGTTGCCACAGTACCATCAGTATACTCAATAATTTCTTAAATGATTATACCAATAATTAACGACCACAGACACAGTTAAAACATATTTTTAACTTTTACTGTATTTGTTTTTGTTGATTTTTTTTTTATTATTAAAAATGACAAATAAATGTTATGTGCCAGGATGTAAAACTGAATATGCCACTAATAATAAAAAATCTCGTAAAAAATTGAAATTGGAAAACAAAAAATACTAACATTATTTTATTCACCTAAGGTATGTTACTTATTTTAATAGATTAAGTGTACTTTAATTTAGAAGGGCAAAACACAAAAGTAACCTTCCAAAAGACTTTAATTTATATTTTTTAAAATAGCAATATCTGTGTAACAACAGATTAGAATATTTGATTATTTTCAAGTCATTATTAATAATTCAAAAATATATTTTTTTATTAATTTGGTACCTAGTAAAACTTTTATTTTAAAATGTTTGAAAAGAAGAATACTTTTCTTGCTTTATTCATTCCACTTATTTTGGAGAATTTTAATTGATATCACCCTTCAGTACTATTTATTCAATTATTTAATTAATAATTGTCGAGAAAAATAAATTGACAAAATTATAAAAGAAACAATTCTATAATTCAAAATTAAGTTATATTAAAAAGTATATTATAAATTAATTAGTTAATAAAAACATACTTTTAACTTTTGATTTTATAAAATACCTAACCTATAAGTAGGTACCTATAAAATAAATAATAAATTGAAAAAAATTTAACTTTATGATAATGCAAGTGACTTGTTTGAGAAACCAAACATTTTTATAACAATAATAATTGAAATTTTTCAAAATTAATTTAAAATGTAGGTAGATAAGAATATTTTCAAATACCAAAATAGTTCACAATTTAAAACAATGTAATTGCTCATACTTGACAAGGATTTTTGGGTTTATATTCCTTTATATTACAATTGATCTCTTAAAAAACTACGAACATTTTTTTGTAATTAATAGATAACTTCTATTTAATCGCTTTATTAAATATACAGAGATAATAATTTATTATTACTAAACAAACGTTTCTGCGTTTTCCCCGTAAAGAAATAAAACACTGTATTTAGTACAGTACTCTATTATTAGTCTAATACTCTATTTTATACTTTAGTTTCTAAATAGTACTTTCATAAATTAATATATTAGAAAGATTTTAACAACGCATAACATATGTACATAACAATTATACATGGTCACAATTAAAAATATTGCATATTTATTTCAAAAACATTATAAGAAACAAATTTAATCCTTATTAAATAGCCCCCTTAGCAAACAACCTGCTAATGATGGCCGAAAAACCGTACGCTTTTTGTCAGGCCATTGGCATATACTGAGTTTGGTGTCCTTATCTCTAGTCTTCATGGTGGGTATATTATATTTTATTATCACGGTATGATACCAAAAATTTTTCACGTGGATAAACCTACATAGTAAATATATAAAATATAGAATTATAAAATTATAAAATACAATTAGCAGATAAATATGATATACCATAAAATTTTTATTAGACAGGGATCAAAACATTAATATTTTTTTTTATACACGAGTCTGAAATTAAATCGCTGAAAATTCCAATAAAAAGTTCACAGAAAAATTCTTATTGCATAAATATAAAATAGGTACTACCTATGGATGGAAAACTATCTATCTATATATTTTATCGAGGTGCAATAATATAATATATATTATGAACCCCCTCACCTCTCATCAAATCAGAAATTGGATATATTTTCAAAAAAAAATTAACTACCTACCATTATTTTTGTAATTAAAAAAATACCTGAAAATAATAAAAAGATGTCAACCTATTAAAATTCAATATATTTATCCATACCTTTTAAAAACATTATAAGGTATTAAGCTCGGTATTAAGTATATAAAAAAGCTAGTAAAAAAGTATCTTGATACAAGATACAAGTATCAATGATAGATAAAAGATACAAGATACTCCCAAAAATATAATTATTATTTTATAATAAAAATCGAGGGGTAAACCAGTAATATAAATTTTGTACACCAGATTACTAATTATAAAATTTTCTAGATTATCGTAAGATTACTATGATTATCAATTATAGTTAAATTATGAAAAATGTCTAATAATAATATTGTAGGTACATAATTGTCTATTGCCGTATTTTTAGGTAACTTTTCAAATATATTAAAATTGCAAGTACTTTTATTCAAATTTATTCCAAATGGTTTAAAAAATTGTTTTTAACTATTTTAAATACTTTTTATCTTTCTATATTATTATATCTACAATATAGTTATTTTAATGTTAAAAAAGCCGGTCAGTAGGTTGTGGAAGCACTTCGCTCGTCGGGTGTCAGTATTGGTGGATGCACTTCGCTACTGGGTAGGGTACTTTTGGTGGATGTATTGAATTTGAAAGCAATGATAAATCA
>JAIPRL010002928.1:0-18080 GCA_025469235.1 Pemphigus obesinymphae | reverse complement strand
AAAGATCGGAGCACTCCTTCTGGTAGTAAATTTGTTAACAGAGAAAAAAAAAAAAAAAAAAAAAAAATAAACATCATTGTAAAACCACTAGCTCCATCGCTACGCTCAGAATCTAAAAATTCAGTTTCTAGTATTTGTATTCGAATATCTTTGAAAAAAAGTAAATTGCCTTTAAATACAATTTATGAAACTTCAAAATTTCTAAAACTCTAGAACATAATACCTATGTATTTTGATTACATTTAAAAAATGTTCTTAAAATAAAAAGATCAATTAATAGGTAGGTATATATTATATTTAACACATTACATATTTACACCTATTGTGTACATGTTTCATAGAGAACAACAATCTATGATGCTTAAAGGTATTATTTATATAGTATAAGCAAGATTATCATAATTATCAAATTTTGTACACTGATTGTCATAGTGGATTACCCCTCGATAAAAATTGTTGTTACTTAATTAAAAAAAAAAATATTTATATATATTATAGGTACGATATAATATAATGTTAAATATTTCTTAAAATAATTATTAATAACTAGAGATCAAATTTTTATGCACTTATAATTATTAAATATGTAGGTATGTAATACCACGGGCTGCACAGGCTTAATTTTTTAAGCCTAAGCCTGCCCAAAATTATATTAGGTATAAAAATAAATCCCACCCGGCACAGTCCAAGTGAAATATTTTGACTGGCTTATTTAATTTAATTATAATATTTAGACAGCACATTATTAATATAAAATATATCTATGACCACAACTGTGTTAAAAATTTTGAAAATTATATTTTCATACCTAGGTACAGGTAATTTTCTTAGTACCTACCTATATACTATATAACATATTGTTATATTTAAAAATTTCTAATTTTTTATAATTCACTAAAAACGATTGTGTAATTAGATTTGTTCATTGAATCTTGTTTATAAGTTTATGCTTATGAAATTCACAAATTTACTGTTCATTTACACACTGAGAACATCGAAATGGCAGATTTGACATAAAAAAGTCAAGTATCAGAAGTATTGTTACATGACAAATCTTTTCAGTACCATTCAAATATGAGATCTATTTTTTTTTTTCAATATTTCCAAGTTAATTGAATATATAGTTAAAATAATAAATAATTATACCAATAAGTCTAACCTTCACTCATAATTACAACTTATCGATTTTTTTTCGCAACATTCAATTAAAAATTTGGTTAAGTAGTAATGTTCATGAATTTCTTCATATTGGAAAAACAATGGTTTTTTGCACATTTTTGTGTACTTTGAAAATACCCAATACATATAAATGCATATTTTAGTAGCAAACGTGAAAAATTCGTATTTAACATGGGTACCTACTTAATTAAAATTTTATAATAAGTTGACAAGTTTTTTCTCCGTATATTTTATTATAACACGCTTTATTGAGTAATGAAAAAAAATAATATTGGTTGATATGGATTAGGTACTTATGTTTTTATATCTTACTTAAATTAATTTAAATTGATCAGAATTTTCACAGCTACGGTCGTATTTAATGTAATCGGGAAAAAAATGCCAAAAATACAGGGTCTGTGCAAAACTTCAACAATTTGTCGATAAATTAAAAAAAAATTTAGATTTGGATTTTTTTTTATTTAGGTATCTATAAGTTTTAATTATTGTATTTACATTGGCAATTTTATTATATATTTCAAGAAAATTTCATTACATATATTTTCATACTTATATTGCATATAAATCCTAGCCCTACCTACTTATTAATAATCAAATAAAACACAAAATAACACAGTAAGTAACATCTAAAATATAATTAGATTTGTATTAATTAGGTACTTACTTGAAATTTGAGACCCCACGGCGGGGATATAGTTTACTTTTTTATATATCAGATCTACAACGTCCGTGTTTTCAATTTGTGTACCTAATTAATAGTAAATCCGTGAACTTCATAAACTAGTTTTGACTGACAAATTCGAATTACACCATCGTTTCACATTTAAAATATATAGTTATCTATAGGTATAGAAAGTTAATTTGAGGCGAACCTAAGCTAAATTTAAAACTGTTACTAATAAAAAAAATATGGATTTGAATTACTGATTAATTTTGGAATGATTACCAAAACACACTATTCTAACCGAAATAATATATTACAATTGAAATTGTATTTTACTAAAAAGATGAGCGTGTATGAGTGTGTATAATTCTACATATGCCATTAGTGGTAAGTACATAATTCGGAATCAGAAATATTTAAAGAAGCAAAAATAAAATCTATCCGTCAATAGTCTGTAACGCCTGTAAGTACTAGGTAGGTATTGAACTACATTACTAGTCGTTTACGGACGTATATGAAATATGAAAACAATTGCTTACCTCGTTTCAAAAAAGTAGTCGTATAAATGAAAATAATTTTTAATATAAAAATACTATTTAACAAATACGAATGGCGTACGGTCAAAGCAAAAGCCAAAATAAATAGTTAACACTACCTATACTCTATATTATAGTCTATAAATCAGCGCGGTAGGTAAGCGGCAAACGAATAGAAGAGAGATTATAGACAAACGGTATAATAAGTATGTAAAATACAAAATATGGCAAATGCCATTGGCAAATACTAAAATTGTAACCGCGTATGTGGTTACATAATAAACAAAATTGAAATTGTCTTGGTATAGGATCAGTGTAGCAAGTTCTTAAAACGACCGTTCCCACACATGACAGACTTTTTTTTATCATATCACGGTGATAATATCACAGAATAATCTGTGATAATATTATGAAATAATGAAATGTTGAATACCATTTCCACATGACCACATTACCACAAATCACAATTTACATGCTTTTGTGAATTGAGAGGTCTGATCAATTTTTTAAAACGTGAGATATTTGTATTGTATATAACTAATAGTATGATCGTTCTTGAATTTTGACTTTTGCATGTATATCGTGATTTTTGTGTGGTGCAAAAGCAAGTGTTATTTTGTTCACATATAATTGACGAATCTTTCATAATGGACTACACACCAACATTGGTATCGGCAACAGTAGCCAAAATGTATGCATCAATAATTCTACTCCTAAAAAATCAACCGTTTTGTACTTAAAATTTAGATGTTATCCAACGTTAACTTGCTTTTGGCTTTTTAGATTATGTTGCCAGTGTGGCGTTACGATGGAGCCCAATCCAGCCAACATGTGTGTGTCATGTCTCCGTACACATGTAGATATCACACAGGACATACCCAAACAGGGGACTTTGCAATTTTGTCGTAATTGTGAACGATATCTACAGCCACCATTTGAGTGGGTATCATGTGCACTTGAATCTAAAGAATTGTTGGGGCTATGTTTGCGTAAACTTAAAGCATTGAATAAAGTAAAACTAGTTGATGCAGGATTTATTTGGACTGAACCTCATTCCAAACGTATTAAGGTTAGAATAAATTGTAGAAATAAGAAAAAAAAAATCAATTATTCTTTTAAAAATGTACAAATAATAAATCTTATTTAATTTTAGGTGAAACTTACTGTACATGGGGAAGTGATGAGTGGTATGACGTTGCAACAAGTATTTATAGTTGAATTTACTGTTGCTAATCAAATGTGTGATGATTGCCATCGGTCTGAAGCTCAAGATTACTGGCGTGCTTTAGTAACTATTTATTATGAAAAATTCAAATTATAGAATGGAAATGTTAAAAGAAAATAGTTTTAGTAGATATTGTAATTGAAAATTATATTTTTAAAAACAAAGTGTGAAAAAGCATATTCCATTAATATAATTTCCAATTAAGTTTTATACAATATAATAAAATTAAATTTGTAATTACAGGTTCAGGTCAGACAAAAATCAGATAACAAGAAAACTTTTTATTATTTAGAACAGCTAATGTTGAAACATAAAGCACATCAAAATACATTGTCTATTAAACCTGAATCAAGTAAAAACTATTAGTTAGTTACTTAAAAAAACATATTATTAATTATGATATTATATTGTTTTCAGATGGTTTAGATTTTTTTTATTCTACAGAATCACAAGCTCGTAAGTTAGTAGACTTTATGTCTGCTGTATTGCCTTGTCGCCATCAACATTCTAAGAAGCTGTTATCCCATGATATTCATAGTAATACTTATAATTACAAATTTACATGGAGGTATTTGCATTTGTCATTTAAATTTTAATATTGACTCAGGCTGGACAAGATAACAATTTTTTTTAATTTGCTGAGTTAATATTAAATAATGCATAAATCATAAAATATAAATAAATAACTAACATTTATGAAATCATTTAATATTAAATTTATTTGCTCTTAAAATTATATTTTATGATAACAATCTATATGGTATATATTTTATTATGGCACGGTATCAACATTATCAAATTCATTGAGTATTGATGTAATATATCCCTTTTGGTTCTTTAATTTGTTTTGATGTAGATATTTTAGATTTTTAAAAAAAATATTCATAACTATTTCAGCATCATCGAGTGTATCAATATTACCATATGTGCTTATCTGTACACAGTCGTGGGTTTCCCACGTTATTTTAGATAGATAGATAGTTCATGCACTGTACTATGTAATCACAGGCCATATGTAGTGTAATTTTAGCGAGGAAATGCGTTAATCGCTGTTCTAAACTACCCATATTTATATTATAAAACCTATATCATTATATACCATTTAAATAATAAATAATTATTTCACTTAATTTTTTTTTGATTTTGTGTATTGGTTTATAAACCATTTTTTGAACTTTTGGATATTCATAGTAGTACGTACTTATAATTACAAATTTACATGGAGGTATTTGCAGCAGTTATCACTTAAATTTTAATATTAATCCAGGCTGAACAAGTTGACTATTTTTTTTAATTTGCTGAGTTACGTTAATATTATATAATACCTAAGTTATAAAATTCCTTCCAGCTCCTAAGATATATTTATTTTTGTGTTTTCATTAATTAGAATTAATATAAATATACCTTAATATATTTTATATGCTGGATAAACACAAAGACCAGATTCTTTACTAAAATGTAAAAATTTCATTCAGAAAATTTGTATTGTTCTTCAGACTAAATTTAACTTGAAGCTAAATGTTAGAATTTTTTTTAAAGTAACTTATTAAGTTAAAAGTTAATTTGAACAAAAAGTAACTCGTTAAGTAGCTTAATTGAAATTAACTTAACTTTTAACTTATTAACGCCTAGCCTTGATATTTACTTTTATCTTTTAATTTCTGTGTTGGATAGAGTTTATATTATTGACATTTTATTAATATTTTCAGTGTGGAAATTGTACCTGTTATGAAAGATAGTGTGGTTTGCTTATCTAAGAAAATGAGTCAGCAACTTGGAGGAATCAGTCCTTTATGTATTGTGTACCGAGTAACAAACTCTATTAAATTAATTGATCCGTCAACTGCACAATGTAAATTCTAATTGTATGTTGTTCTATTAGATATAATTAGCATTATATTATTTTAGTGGCCGAGGTGAATAGTAATTCATATTGGAGAGATGCTTTCCAAAGTGTATTTAAAAGTAAACAATTAACAGAATATACTGTAATGGATATTGAGCCGATCATGGAAAAAGACAGGGTACAATTTCCAGGACAAGGTCAAATTTCATATAAAGTAAGTGTATTATTCATATTTTTGAATACATAATTAAAATAATAATAATATACGGTTAAAAGTTGTATCTCAAATGTATTTAAAATGTATTTTGGCAATATTTAGCTTTTAATACAAATTGATTATTTATAAAATGTATATACGTTCAATAATTTTCAGATATCTATTCATAATTTACCAAAAAAAAATTGTTTAATCCATTTTTAATACTTTTACAATACAAATAGAACTGGACATTTCAGTATGATATATTTATTCTTTATATAAGTCAGTCAACTCAAATTTAAAATTATAAAATATTGTAATTTTATTTTTTTTATCAAAGTTAATGTTCAATGAGTACACAAACGTACCTAATACAAAAATATAGTTACAGTGGAACCTCGATAAGTCGAAAACCTTGATAAGTCGAAAAAAATTCTGTTCCCTTGCGAAAACCTCGATTACTCGAAATAAAAACTATAAATAACTCGAACATATTGTGCTCCGAATATAGACGGATAATGACGGGTATTTTTCATTTGTATCGGTATTGCCAGTTGCGATCGATCGATTATGCGTGTGCGGTAATTTTATCTAATCGCGTTTATTGTGTTTATTATCTAACTAACTTCGGCACACAACAGTTTTTCATTTGTATCGGTATTGCCGATACAAACCTATATAATTACATTTTTTTACATTGTATTAAATACTACTTAAAAACTTTAATACATACATACATTTTAAAAAAGTCTAATTTTTTTTATAAAACCTTGGTAGCTCGAAAACCTTAGTAAGTCGAAACCTCGATAAGTCAAAAAAAATTGCATTTCCCTTGAATTTCGACTTATCGAGGTTCCACTGTACCACTCATTTGCCAACATAAGTATACAGTTAACAAAGAGGTAAATATGCCATTACAAAACATAGGAGGATTATAATAGCACAATAATGTTTTGTTTTTGTCAGGGGTTGAAATCCTTTAGGTTTTTTCTAAAAAAATGGTTGCAGTTTAAATTTTTTTTGATTTATGGATTTGGTCTTAAATCCAGTTTTAAATTTTTCGTAACTGTTTAAATTCTTCAAGTATGCTGGTCTTAAAACCGATTTCAATTTATTGTTTCTAAAATCAAATAATAATTAAATCAGAATTTAGGTCAATCATTTTTGTCACTTGTCTACTCAATTATGAAATAGGAAGACCAGGATATATTAAATAATACATAAAACATAAATAAATAACTTAACATTTATGTTAGTATATTTTAATATTAAAATTATAATATTTTATGATGAACAATGTATATGATATATATTTTATTATGGAACAGTATCAACATTATCAAATTCATTGAGTATTGATGTAATATCTCTTTTGGTTCTTTAATTTGTTTTGATGTAGATATTTTAGATTTTTAAAAAAAATATTCATAACTATTTCAGCATCATCAAGTGTATCAATATTACCATCTGCGCTTATCTGTACACAGTAATGGGTTTTCCACGTTATTTTAGATATGGATAGTTCATGCACTATACTATGTAATCACAGGCCACATGTAGTGTAATTTTAACAAGGAAATGCGTCGACCGCTGTTCTAAGCTACCCATATTTTTATTATATAACCTATATCATTGTATACCATTTAAATAATAAATAATTATTTCATTTTAATTTTTTCCAGTTTTTACGTATTGGTCTATAAACCGTATTTTGAATTTTTGGTTTTGGGTATCGATTTAAAAACTGTTTTCAATTTTTCAAAAAAAAAAAGTTACAATTTTTTAGGAAAAACAGTTTCAGTTTTAAAAGTGGTTTCAATTATTTTCATAAAAACCGATTTTAAAAAATTGGTAGTTTCAACCCCTGGTTTTTGAATATTGTTAAACAATTTTAAAATAGTAAATTATTGTACTTTCGAATAACACTAAAATAGGTAGTGAAATAGTAAAAAATATGTTCATTGTATTATATAAAATTTATTTAAGTTACTAATTTTAAGCTCGAATAAAATTATTTTAATAATTGAATATATATTTTATGATAATTCTTATGAAAATATTTTATTTAGCATATGTTGGCTGATGTTTGGGTGGTTAGATCCTGTGATTTGGGGTTGACAACAGACTCTATACATTGCCGAACACATTTAGGACACTTACTCAAGCCAATGGACACAGTTTTAGGTTATGCCATTGCAGATAGTAATGTTAATGATAATAATTTCGATAAATTACCTAAAACTTCATTACCAGATGTAATACTTATAAAGAAAAATTATCCTGACCGTGCAAGGCATCGTAAGCGTAATTGGAAATTAAAACGGATGACCACAGATACAGAAATTAACTTTGAAAGTGATAATAAGTTAGTATTTTGTTTTTATAATAAATGTATTATTATAGAATGTCTAATATTAATAATTATTAATATTTAGTGACATGGATGAATTTATGGATGATTTGGAAGAGGACAAAGATTTGCGTCAAAATATTAATATTTATAAAAATCCTGATGCTGGCATTGAGTCTGCTGCGGAAGATGATGACGATGAAATTCCACGAATCAGTCTTGAAGAAATGATGGAAGATTTAGTTATTTATGAAGATGATGTAATGGAAGTTTATGAGTGAAAAAACGTTAATATATTTTGCAATTATAAGAATTTAGAATGTAATGTAAAATCGTTTAGTTGATTTTATTTAAATTAAATATGTATTTAATCACTAATTCTTACTTTGATGTCAAAATGAATGATTTTTTTGTACTTCTATATATTATATAACTTTATTTTCCAACAATATTTTTCATGTAACTATCAATCTATAATAAATTAATAAAATAAAATAAACAAATTTATTAGGTAAATATTACTACCTATATTATTATAAAAAACATTTTTTTTTAACAAATAAAGCATTGTTAGAAGAATATAATATATTATATCTGCATTCGTTATGCTATCTATCTAACTGACAATATTGGAAATAATATATGTTTTGCAGAATCGAAGATAAAATTATATATTCAGATAAAATAAAAAGTATTAATATAAATACCATAGAATAGATTCTACAAAGTATAAAAATATTGATAGTACATAATCACATAAACAAACTATTGAAACGACAATTTTCACATAAAAATGCAATGTAAAATATGTCGTTTTACAAAATCAAAATAACTTAAAATTGCTATAAACTTCACAACTAAGCCTGACCGCAAATTTTTTCGAGCACTTTTGAAATTAAAACATTAAAGTGCACGTTTTTAAACAAATAGGTGTTCTGTAAACCATATCTAAGTAGGTAAGTACTAAGTTGCAATCATTTAATAAAAAATAAAATGAACGCGTTCGATTTTTTAGTGAAGTTCCAAATACTGATTATATTATAGTAATTTATAATCTATGGTATAGTATGTAGATACTGGCAGTAACTTGTCCAGCTCAAAATATTTGGGTAGACCTGTTGTGTTCTGTATATACTACAGCAGATTTGGCCTAGGATACGGGAAGTGAAATTTTGTATACTGGTCAATGTACTTTCTGTAATGGTCTATTTTTTTGCTATAAACATAGCTTAAAACTGTTTCCAAAAAAATTTTGAGAATTTGTAATATTTAATAAATAGTTTTTTTAATTACATGTATATTGATAAATACCTATTTGTTCTTGGAAAAAATTAAAAATAAGAGGTTACCATGACTGGTTAAATACTGCTTCCTAACTAGTTAATTACAATTTATAATACAACTTTTATACAATTGATAACTGCCCGTCACCCAGCTTTTCGGTCCATGCCTTCAGGTCACCGAATATTCGTTAGATTATTAAAATTATATTTATTTTGATAATTAATTATGAATAGGTAATATTAAAAAGTAAAAATCAGAATTATATATTAATAGATAGATACCTAGTTAGTAGGTACACAAAATAAAAACACATTAAAATACACATGTGACAAAGAAAAAAGACATTTTGTAATGAATATACGCTACACATTATACAGAATAATAAAATATGACGATTAACGGGAAGTAAAAAACAATAACTTTGATGACTACTTTTACATTTTTCATTATCTTAATTTAAGGGTATGTACCTACCTATACTTCCAATATTTTGATTTTAATTTTGAAAACTTTTTCAGAAAAAGATTCTTTAAGTTATTTACTAGAGAATTTTTGGAATACTTATTTCATATTTCCATGTAATACAGATTTGCAAATTTGTAAATTTCCAAAAACTAAATCCCTTTCTTTCACAATTTTTAGCAAAAATATAAAAATCCTGTTTCCAATATTCTCTAATAAAGAACCTACAGAAACTTAATTTATTTTCAGAATTTAAATTGGAAAATTATTTTATATATATATATATATATATGGAGTTTTTCTCCACTCTTCTAGTTTATACTGTTCACTTCCTCACTTCCTCAAGACTATCACCAACCAATATACTATAATACTATATCATCTGCAAACAGCATGTACCATGGTACCTAACCCTGTATATCGCCTTTGTTATTTCCTTCATTACCACTGGGGCAAATAAACAAGAACTCAAAGCCGAACCCTGCCGGTGTATTTCTACTCTAACCATAAAAAGTTTCCCTGTACAAACTTTTTACTCTTGTACTTCAGTACCTACTTGCCCCTTCATCCATGTCCTGAATTTCATTCCGTATGTACACTTTTTGGTAACCTTTTCTTCATTAATGACCATTTCCCAGGAATCCTATCATACGCCTTCTCTGATCAATAAATACCTACCATATACAACTTCCTCCTTTTTTTCTCTGTACTTCTCTACTAACTGTTTAATACAAAATTGAAAATATTATATAGGTAAGTACACCAACTTCTTATATATTATTATTAGACTTATTTATGCTTAATTTATAAAGTGAATAATTATATAGGTAATAGGTACCTACCTAATATTTAATTCACGCAGTACGCATGGTTACTAAGTAGGTACCTATTTATTTCGAATAAAATAGGTAAGTATATTTTTATTTTGATTTCGTGTATAAAGTTATATATTATGCAAGAAATGATGGCCAATAAAACAACGTGTCTAAACTTATGTAAATAATATTAAGCGGTATAAACGTATATATTTTAGATATCTACCTAAGTCCTAAAAGTAAAGGATATATATGTATGGAATATGATTTATGAATCCGAACAATTTTTGCTACCTCCTCCCTCAGTGCTTATCAAGAGCCGCCACTGAATAAAACATTAGGTACGTAAAGTATTTTTTTAAAAGAACAATAACTAATTTCGAGTTATTAGGTTTTATAAATCTAATAAGTTAATATGTAATGATATAGGTAATATATTAACATGTCTTTACATGTTTTTCTTTTAAACAAAAAGGAATGTTTATTATGTGTTTCTGTGGAATTTCGAGCAGATTAGGGAGGGTGTAAGGGTCAGAAGCGCCGGAACAACGGGGGCAATTGACCCTCACGGGAATAATTACGACGTTAATAATTTTCCGTCATTTTTTATAGGAAATGTCAATATTTTATGTATAATTTAAAGATAATAAAAATTTAAAAAAATTGCTTTAGATTATTATTAGATACCTACCTACTTATTTATACTCTTTGGTTGTCCAGACTCTGTGTGACGGTACTCCGTGCCGAACTCACGGTCAAGTAATTTACAATTACTAATATGAGACTCGCTGACGTCGCTGTTCCCTTAATTTTCAATTTAATTAAAAACTTTTTTCCCATATATTTTGATAAGTACCTAATACGTACCTACCGTAAACTGGGATAACATATTGGCCCAATTTTCGTATTTTTTCAAATATTAGGCTAATTATTAACCAAACCTTTTTATAAAATTGTACATGATAATTTTTTTTACTAAATTATGAAAGTATTAAAGGTAAGTAGTAATTAATTAGTATTTCTAGTACTTATTTATTAAAACAAAACAAATATAATTTTTTACTACAAATTCGATGTGTTAATTTACATTTTATTTTGATATATATAGTTAAAAATTGTGTCCAGACTTTTTGAATAACTATTTTAAATCAGACTTTTTGTCCGCGGTCAAAAATTGTGTCCGGACTTTTTGTCCAACTATTTTTAAATCGAACTTTTTGACCGATTACCGCGCAAAATACATTGTGATAAATGAAAAAAACATCCAATTATTGAAGTATTTGGAAATTCGGATTTAACAGCGTTTATCGCTACTTTTTTAAAATCCATCATAACAGACTCAGGATTTAAATTTTGGTTTAATGTTTTAAGAGCCTTGAACATTTGTTTATATGTACGGTTTTAAAACGAAATTGGAAAAAATAGAAAACAATACTTAAAATCAAAACCGGTATGAATATCGAAAACACTATTTTTTGAAACTGATATTTGAAGTAGAATTAAAATCGAAAAAATGAAAAACCGGTAAATGAAATTGAAATCGAAATCGAATTATTTAATTAATTAAATTATTGATAATTTAATTTACTGGACTAGTAACTTGCTAAATTTCCTATGACTTGTAGCTGCTGAGGTTAGTGCATCGTGTTTCATTTCATGTTATGGATTAATTCCTTTTTCTCATAATTTTTTATTCTGTGACTATAGGTATGACTGTTTTTTGTTGTGAGATAAATGAGATAGCAGCGGTTTATTCGATTATTTCGCGGTTCATTTGTAGGTACCCTATATTATTATTTCAATCAATTGGTCCCTGTGTTAGGTATAGTCGTAAATATTATTTTGGGTATACACCTCAATTGGGCAATATAAAATAGGTGGGGAGCTAAATATGCAAAAGCAAAATATGTATTTACAATTATCGCTAAAAATGTTTTATGATAAATTGATATTTAATTTCATTACCTCTGATATTAAAGTCATTAATATTTTGAACGGAAAAATTTAAAAGTAGAAGAGGGTCCTCATCTAAGTTAAGATTTAACTTATATTTAATGCTAATGTTATGTAAAATAACGCAAATTATTATAATTTTAGTAGTAGTTTTAGTTTAGCGCTTAATTTTCTTAATAAACATCTTAAACGACTTTTTAACACTTCATTCACTCGGTTTATAACATTTCTTGTTTTAATATGAGCTGCGTTGTATCTTTTTTCTTGTAAAATTTGAGGGTTTAAATGAGAACTATACACGTATCGGGTTTGTGCATATCCAACATCTGCTAAACAAATACCATTTAAACGTTTGAAATAATAACTCAAATTATTTATGTAAAAAATAAAAATGTATTTATAAACATTGAACATTAACCCATTATTTAGTAATATCTATGCTCTGCTATTTTAAAATATTCTCAAATCATGTACTGATCCAGGCCATCTCGCTACTACATGGAATATTTGAAGTTTGGGACGAGCAATTAATTGAACATTTATAGACATTCAGTTTTTCAATTTCTGTACATTTCAGCTTATTACATCAGGGCTTATTATTGGTACATGTGTACAGTCCATAACCATAGTCATTCCTGGGAAGCCAGCGATATCATAAAACTGTAGCTTAATTTCGAACATTATTCCAGTGGATGGAAATTGAACCCGTGTTATTGTAAAGATCGTACCAAAATTATAGAAAAATTCTCTACTATTCAACTGATAGTGAATTGACTTACTCCAACTGTGTCACCATTTATTCTCTTTAAAAAAAAAAAAAGTTTTATGTAAGAGCTAAAAGAACAAAACTAGAAAATTAACTTACTTGATGACATCTAGTAGCATAAAATCTTAATGCAATCAAAACCTTTAATAAAGGGCTTATAGGTAATTCTCGACGGTATAATTTGATTCTATTATATAGGTAACTATTATATAATGGTAATTTAACATCTAAAATTACACTTTTTGGAAAACGGAATCGAACGAAAAACTCATTATTACGATAACTTTCTATTGGATTTTCCATATCTCTTATATACCTTTTAGGAATTCTTTAATGTATAAAATATATGATAAAAATGATTATCATTAGCATAAAAATCGAAAAGATCATCATACACATCCATAATAATTATTTTAAATGATAATTGGTACAGTTTAATAATAATAAAAAAATAACGAACTATAAACTATAAAGTAAGTGAGATCCAACCTAATAATTCACTAAGAATTTACTAAATTAAAACTAGATCGCGCACTAGGAATATTTTATGAATAGCTAGAAGAAAAGTCTTTAAAAAAAATCTAAGAAAAACTCAAGAAAATTCTTGAAAACTTTATAAATATTGGCAACATAGTTTTGACTAAGATTATTCTAAGAATTTTCTAAGAACCATTTACGAATTTGGCTAATAAAATGATTAAAAAAGAAGCCAATATTGTAAGTCTGTGTATATTTCAGCGTCACAAAATCGTTTTCGTCGTGAACAATAGAATAGGGGACAGTGACGAATAGGCCTATAGAAGCCTGGGGGCGGATTCTTCAAATGTAAAAAATCATGCGACTTATTTATCGCATGCGATATGATAAAATTATCGAATTCAAGTGACGAGATCTATTCTCGAACGACACTCTATAAAGATTTATTGTTTATCGAATGCGATAAAATTATTTGCATTAACAACTGTGGTAATAATAATAAATACATTTTTATAACCACAAAATGTAAAAATTATTACAAATAAATGATAATGAGTGGGCCACTCCGACGCTGATAAGTGTAAAGTTCATATCGTGCACGTATATGCAAATACTACATCAATTACATTACATTATATATTACATTATTTTTTTTTTTTTATAAATAGTTCTTCATATGAATCAAATTATTCTTTTAATGTTTTTTTTTTAAATATTTTCCTTGTTCCACTGAATGTTCAAAACATTAGTTATACTAATTGTTATACATTTCACACATTTATGAATATTTTGTATATCATTTTTTGTGTTAAACATCCCTGCAATGTGAATTAATATGTTTTCATGGATGTTTGTAAACTAAATGAAATCTTTTTTAAAATTAATTCGGTAGGTACTAAAAACTGATAGATACCTACTTTTATTTAGCTTTTGGTGTTCCAACACTATACATAAAGTTAAACACACGACCCAAGTTTTGCGGTTTGACTGTACCTACCTATACCTATTAAGTACTAAAATACTAATTAATCTTTAGTCTTTACTTTTGTGTCAACGTCAATAGAAGACAAACGCGTTTTGACATCAATATATTGTGTTAATGTATTTGTTCGATACTATACATAGGTATTATTAACTAATTTAATTTGATACCCAATTATTGTCGGGATAACGAGATAATATAATAACAGAGATAACGCTAAGTCGTAGTGCGAGAGTAGCCGACTGCGTCAGATAGTCAGTCGCTGAATACCCCGCGAAGTATACCCATGTAGGTATACAGAGAACATACAGTCCACTTGCCCTTAAACGCGTGGGCTCTCGTTTATATAATAAAAATAATAATAATAATAATATTTCGATTGGACATGTGAGTTGCTTCACCTTCTTCACAATCCTACAGTATTAATCAAATACCTCGTTCATTTTTTTGATATATAGCCTAAAATATTTCATAAATAGCTGTCTATTGGCCAATACAAAAGTATCGAACAGTGGTTTTTTAAAATTTTTCTTATTTTGATGGCATTCATTGGCTCGTTAATATTATTAATAATATAATAGGCTATAAAATCTAAATCAATAGTTCATTCCAGTACCTGCAGCCGTTCAGTGAACACGTCCGTCGCTCAAGTGATTATCATAGCAGAGCTACGTCCGCCGTCTTCACCGAGCCAAGCTGCAACATCCGCCATCGTCGTTTGAGACTAGCTCTCGTCCGCTAAGGCCCCTGACCTAAGTACGTATTCGCGCGCAGCCGCTGAGTATCACTCGCGGCTTCCCACGCGTCCACACAGTGTACCCACCCCCCGCTCCACCGCAGAGTTTAGCTCGCGGTCACAAACGCTTCCGCGTAGGAGTTCACACTTCCCCCGTCAGTTAGATGTAAAAATTGTTCGCTCGCCTTCCTGTCAGGGAAATCTCGCGCTCGCCATGAGCAGGGGCTACAGAGGTGGCACCAAACGCCGCTCTCCCCCCAAATCCGACGGTTCCGACCGTTCATCAACTGCCAGCCCTCCATTGTCGAAAGCCAAAAAACTTTCTACTCCCGCGCCCCCTGGTGCTAAAATTCCAACTCCCCCCACACCCGCTCAACAGTCTACATCACGTGAAATCCGTTCAAGCACCCCATTGGCCACTCCGAACAAGCCAACGAAAACCCCGTCCGCCAGTTCTATCTCGAGGTCCGTCTCCCCGACAAGCTCAACTGTCTCTTCGGCTTCTTTCAGTTCGTCTTCAACCACAAAATCCGCTCCCATGATCGAGGAACCCAAACCCAAGATTCCTTCGATTTTCATATCAACTTCCGACTGGCGCAAGGTTGCCGCAAAACTAATGTCATCCACCCTCCCGAAAAATGCTATCCAGGCCAAGGCCCATAACGGGTCATCCGTCAAACTCATCTGCGCCGATGTGTAGATATTCCATATTGTCCAAAGATTCCTAACGGCTTCCAAAGCCGATTTCCATACACTTTTGCTACAGGACGAACGCCTCCTTAAAGTCGTAATCAAGGGTCTCCCGACCAATATCCCAGAATCGGAAATATCCGAAGAACTTTCCGCGATGGGGTACGAAGTAAAAAGCGTACGCCAATTCCAAAATTCCGACCGGAAATTTCCTATCCATCTAATCACTCTCCCCCTAACCCCCGAAAATAAAAACATATTCCAAGAAACCTCCGTATTCTTCATCAATATAAAAATCGAATCCTATAAGTCCAACAAACCGGCCCAGTGCTTCGACTGTCAGCGCTTCGGCCACTCAAGCTCCCACTGTGGCTATGCACCTCGGTGCGTTAAATGCTCTGGCCCCCATTTAGCTAAAGATTGTACTAAACCCCGAGAAGTAGCCCCAAAATACGTTAACTGTGGTGGTACCCCCACCGCTAATTTCTCACAATGTCCGTCCCTAATCGCGGAAAAAGAATCCCGCCGTCCAAAACGCCCAAACACTACTAATCCCCCCCCCCAAATCCGCTTTCCCCTCTATTCCACAATCCCCCCTCCCGCCCCAAACCACCAACCACCTCCCCTCCTCCTCCTGCTCCTTCAACTTCTTCCGCTACCTACGCCTCCAAAGTCTCCTCCTCCTCCTCCTCCTCCCCCGCCCAATCCACACCTAAAATAAACACAGCTGAGATAATATCCCAACTTACCGCCCTCGTAGCCAACATATCATCGGGCAAAACAAATCTCAAGGATGCGATCGTCGCTATCCTAACAATCCTCCCCCTCCTTCTCAACATCAATGGCTAACACCCGAATTTTGTTTTGGAACGCTCAAGGCGTCTCTCGGAAACTTTTACAATTCGTTCAGGACCACCAAGTAGATATCCTCCTTCTAAACGAGACCCACCTTTTTAACGTTCGAGCTTTCAAGCTCCCTAATTTTCATTCTTATTACACCAACAAACCACGGGTAATAGCCAATAAGTCAATCCCCCTCAGCTGGCACAGCTATTCTCGTCAACAGACGACTAATCCATCACCATGTCATAATCCCAACTACTTCGGTTACCAATACTTCAATTCACATTCGATTAGGAAACTCAGAAATGAGACTCGTAGCCGTCTATAAAAGTCCCAAAATCCCCCTACTAACTTCAGACCTCGATGCTCTTCTCTCCACAGACATCGACACAATCTTAGCGGGTGACCTCAACTCCAAGAACACTTCTTGGAACAGTCCCTCGATAAATCCCTCAGGTCGCATCCTTCATCCTTCAAAATGACCTCGACCAAAGACTAGACACTTCTGTCGCTGCTTGAATTTCCCCCACCCACTACCCCAACAACGCTTTCCATCGCCCCGACATTCTCGACATCGCCCTACTCAAAACCGGCCCCCTAAACTTCCAAATCAATAACTTCCCCGCCGATCTATCTTCCGACCATTCCCCCATTTTACTAGATCTCTTCCACAACGCATCCCAAATCGCCCCCCCTAAACCCTCTCACATCATCGATTGGGAAAAATTCGAAGCTATCCTTAACTCCACCCCCCTCTCTCCCCCAAACACCTCTTCTACACTACTCATTGATTCTGAAATTTCCAAACTAACCGACACCATCTCCTCCATTATTTCTGACTGCACCTCAGTCTTTACCCCCCAGAACCCCAAGCAGGATCTTCCCCAAAATATTCTCCGCGAAATTTCTCGTAAAAGGCGTCTCCGTTCTAAGTGGCAAAGAACCCGAGACCCCCTCATAAAGACCCGCCTTAACGCCCAAACACTTCTAGTCCGCAATCTTCTCTCCTCCCATAGGGAAAACGAATGGTTCAACCTCCTCGGTTCCCTCAACTCCGACCCCTCCGGCCGATC
>JAIPRL010002927.1:0-52713 GCA_025469235.1 Pemphigus obesinymphae | reverse complement strand
AGATTTTAAGACCTGGGCAAAAATTGTGATTTTCAATGATGAATAACACGACTAAAAAATAAAATAAAAATAACAGCCTCGATCGATCCCTACAAAAAAAAATGATATGAGTTATGTATACTACACCAAAGCTACGCTCAGAATCGTTTTATTGAATGCATTGATTTATCATCAAAATACTTGAAACAATCGTTATACATGTACCTATTTTATAGTAGAAAATTAATTTATAGAAATAATGGTACTTTAGAGGGCTATTTATTTATTTACTTTCTTTATAAACGCGTAAGAAAAAATTACCAAAAATAGCACAAAAACTGATTAAAATGATTTATTTTTCGTTATTCCGAAAACAATAGTCCTAGTTTTTTTTCTGATAGTACCAATATAATAGTTAATATCAACATATTATTACATCGAGCTCCACTCAGAATTGTTTTATCGGAAGAAATGATTGTATCCAAATTCAACCGTATACAATCTATCAATAGATTCTACGTGAAATATCAATCAAAAGAACCTACTCAACGAACGAAACGCTTTGTCCCCTATTATTCGATTTTTTTAGTCATATTTTTACATTAATACTGAAGTAAAAAAAAAACACGAATAAAAACGCAAGTCATAATAATATTTACGTGGAATGTAGGCTTATTCGAGGACTGCGGTTGACGCGATAGTGAATAACCAAGCAGCAGCAAACACACGCCGAGAATGCCACACGTCGTGTACATGGTCGTGTTAAGTTCTCCGACGCTTTGGGCGTACGAGATGGCTGAACAAAAACACACCGATATCGCAACTGAAATTTGAAAAAGTAAAAAAATTAGTACATTTAAGCAATAATTATCGAATTGACATATACTAAACGATTTATAATTAAAAAGACACACCCGAAATATGGCTTCTTGCGCTCGTATAATATTCATCTTATAATTTTCAACAAAGATTACATTTATAGTTGAAAAATAAAAAATGACTATTTTTCAAACTTTTGAACTCAACCAACTTATTATAATTTTGTTCTAAACTAAATTAATTAGATTAAATTTGTACTTAGTACTAACTTTTTACCGTTAATTTTCATAAATATTCGGGTTAATTAACCCATTGGGAATGGAGAATGATACCATTTGTACATTATAAAATAAAACAGCAAATTAAATTGTACTTTGTTGAATAATCGTAAAGACTCTTATCCTGATTTATGTACCAACAGGTAAAATAAATCAATAAATCTGTTTTTAACTGAGTTAAATCAGTATCTAATTTTTACTTTTTACATTGGTTTTAAAGTGTTGTGTATTTTTTATGTCTGTATATATTGTTTGGAATAGTTGGAGTCAAGTAGTAATTTTGAAATAAAGGGTTTTTTTATATTAAGTTGGTTCTAGTAGATACTTTAAAAAAATTTTTTTTCGATTTTCATAATAGTTTTCTTAAAGTAGTATTTTGCAAGCGTGTCAAAGTCCAGTTTCTAAACGTATTTAACCAATAATCTAAATATATAAAACATAACGAATAATATCCATCTCATTACTAAATCAACAATCGCAACTATGTATTTAGTAATACTACTAATTTCAGAAAGGCGAAAGATAGACGGATACCATCAAACATCTTACATCATTGCATTCAAATTTAAAATATTAATAATATTAATACACTTTCCTGTCCGAGGTCGACTTTTTAAAATTTAATTGTACTTTCTCGAATAAAATTTATTTTTTGTTATCCAAAAACTTTAAACTGAAAACTCTTGAGATATTTAACTTAAATCAGAGTTCTTTTTTATCGTTGACTTGTCTGTCTTTGCATACAACTTAATGAATGTGCATACGCAATAACAATGTCAATAAGTGCACTCATAATAGCAAGAATTGTGAAATGGAAAACGAGCGATAACGCGTTGTACTCTAGTTTTTTGAATTTAATAAAAAATTTTATTAGTACATTTTTTTAATTTTAAACATCATATTATTGTAGGTACCTATCTACAACTTTTAAAATAATAACATTGTTTACATATCTAGTTATTAATTAATACTTTTATAAGTTTTAAATTATTTTAGTATTTTTGTGTAAAATTTGGCGTTCTAATTCAAATTAAAACAATCAGAGGCATTTTTGTATTTTGAATTTTTTTCCCAGTCATTTTTTTACGCTATTTTGTCGGTTGGCTGTACTTCAACAAGTTCGATTATAAAACAGTCGTCGGCCATTATACTATAACGCTTAATATGAGCCAAGCACCTTCATTTTATTCACTTACAACGTTCTACACCATTACCTAATATTTAAAAACAACATTTTTTTTTTTACTTCACATATTTTCTTTTCTTTAAGGTAATTTCTAAGTATTTTATCCATGGTCATGGCGGTTGCGTAGATTAATTTAATTACAAACACGCAATCATAAACTAACCAATTTATAAAATGATAATATATATAATCAATAACGAAAAGGAATCTACAGATATCATATGTATTTTCAACCAATTTACTTATTTTTTAACAAAATTGAGATAAAATCAGCTGACAGTGCCAATTCAGTTGTGTCTTTTTTTAAAACTAACTAGGACATGGGCAGAAGTCAACCTTCCATCTAATGTTCTCGAATTTTTGAAAAAAATGGATCTAAGTATTTGAAATTTTTACTGTGTATTTTACTATTATACTGATTATATATAATATTTTCTCAATTACTGGCTATATATAAAAATTTTAAATTCCAAGATATTTAGGTAATTAGGTAATAAAAGGGTTAATTTTAGATTTTAAAACCTGAAAATGGATAAAGGGATAGACGTGTTATTCTATTGGTATGAAAAAAATTAATGATAAGACAAGATTTTTTTTTTATAGCCATTAAAATTTTATTGACAAAATGTATTATTTTGATCACATGAACGCGCGTTATCAATATTAATTATACCATTATCATTTTTCTGTAGATTTTTTTTAAAGATTTGAATTTAGTTCAAATGTGTATTTTATTGTATCATATTACATGCAAAAAAATTTTAATGGGTTTTCCTATTTTGGACTATTTTTTTTAAAAAATGATGGAATTAAAGTTTTTTAAATTTAATACAGGGTTAGTAATAATTACCACAAACTAATATAAGTTTGATACTATATTGTTAAAATATACTAAATATATAGTACCAACAGTAATACTGATGTTAATCGTTTTATCGAAAGAAATAATTTATCATACATATAGATTATAATATATGCACCATAACAATATCATACCCAACGAGCAAAGTATTTCCACCTCCTACTGACCGGTTTTATTTTTATTTCTTGAAAACAACTTTTTAACCAAAGAATTGATTCAATCATCTTTCAGTGGTAAATGATAACTGATTTTGACTGATAAGTAAAAATGATTTTTGTTTAAAGAATATATATGTATATATCTATAGACAAAATTTAATTATCTCACATTCACACATAATAATTAATACTTATTATATATATTTTTTGCTGATCCAGTAACCAGCATGGCGTGATGCCCCCACTTCTCTATCAAATGATGGCATCTTGGGGCACTTGCCCCTTTCCCTCTTTCGATATGGCATTGGGTTTTATACAAGCTATTTTATATTTTTGCATATTTTTAAAACAATAATATTTTGATTGCAATTTAATAACAATATCAATAATTTACTATCTACCTACCTATATTCTTAGTTTGTTTTTTTTTTTAATTGAAACACTTTCTATGTTTTTTTTTTTGTTATTGTTATCGGCTATACTCCTCCCCTGGAATCGTCTCTAGATTACTTCGGCGGAGGGAAGACTCTCTATGTATAACTATATCACTACTTTAATCTTTATACGTATAAATATCACACACTCAATTAATTTTCATAATATTGTGACTTTAATATTGTCCATTTACAATGTTAAATCATTCA
Organism: Pemphigus obesinymphae; assembly: GCA_025469235.1. NCBI lineage: Eukaryota > Metazoa > Arthropoda > Insecta > Hemiptera > Aphididae > Pemphigus > Pemphigus obesinymphae. The sequence continues at coordinate 48,787 of JAIPRL010002927.1, read as the reverse complement.
GTTACCGACCTGGACACTTCGTGCGATGGCATTATATACAATATAATTTAATAATTTCTTCAAAAATACGATTAGTGTAATAGTGTCGTTCAGTTGTAAGAATGACATACAGGTAGGTTACATTGTAGTACATAAACATCATTACACCTCACAAAATTATTTAAAATAAATAAATAGGTACCTATAAATACCTACTGAATACTTTTTTAAAAAAAATTAATAAAGTAAGTACCTATTAGTATATTTTATTATTATATTCATTAATTAATATAACACTTTATGACTTTTTCGTGTGTTTTTAATAATCAACACAAAAACATTAAACCAGTTTAAGGAGTTAGAATATAATTCATAATTTTTTGTAACCATAAATCTGAAATTTGTAATTTAATTTTTAAACGCCAAAAACAGTATAATTTATTCTATTTTATAATATATATTTTATTACACAGATTTATTCGTAGTACCTATTTATTAAAAAAAAAAAAAGATTTTTCATGTTATGCATAGATACTTTATTAAGTAACTTGACCTTACCCTAATTTATTAAAAATTAATAAGTTAATAGGATATAAACATCGTTTTTGGTAAGTAAAATTTAGATACAAATTCCAGATTTGTGGTTACAAAAATTTACGGATAATTATGTTTACCTACTTTATAATTCATGACATCTTTTTTGAGAATGAATTTTGAATTTTAAAGGTTAGGTCCTAACTAAAATATGTCCTAAAACACACTCTCACGTTTTTTCCATAAATTATACCTTAGATTGATGATCTTGTAACAAATATACATATTACCCTTCACCTCCACCCACAAAAATAGGTCTCAGTTACACCATTGCACTGTAAAGCTTAGGTTGAGTTAATTAATATACCTGATAATTAATTTAATATAAACAATATAGGTATAATTTAAATAATTAAAATATTTTTATAATTTATTTTTATCAATTTTTATAGTCAATGATATAATGATAAACGATTATATTATTGTCTATTTACTCAATAAGTACTTAATATATTATTTTATTTTATACAGTGAATAATATAAAATAACCAATTATGATATTGAGTATAACATTATGCACACAAACATATTTTGGGAAATGCTATACGTTAACAGTTTTTTATTTTTCACCAGAGTTGTGCAAAAACTCTTATTTGCAATAACTGCAATATCGGTTCTGTGTGTTCGCGTAAAAAACGAGATCCAATAAACAAAAATATACAATAACCTGCAGAGAAAACTTTAACGTACAGTTCAAAATTTAAATATACTTCTCTCTGAGTATAAATTCTAATATATGAGCAAGTTGAAGAAAGTAATACATTTAATCCAATTAGTTAGGTAAATTAAATTAACGCAAGAGCCTTTAAAGTTTAAAGTTATCAATAGGTAAATTGTGAAGTTATAACTGTAAAATATAAAGATAATAAAATGACAATTTAAACTATTTAAATTAGTTAGTTTGCAGAAAAATGAACAAATTGAGTTTCAAAAAGAAATTGCATTACTTTAAACTTGATTTAAATTTTTGTGAATTTTTCCACAAAAAAATTAATATGATATGTTGTGTTATAATATATGTCTTATATCTCAAAATAAATTTTTATAGAAAGCCTAACCTATATTATGAAGTAAATTTAATTTTAATATAATAATATTAAGCTAATTTATTAACTTACTATATAATATAGGTAATACATATACTATACTTATACTACCTATATATGTATTTATTAAAGTAATTTATGCAATTCTAAAATGTACTTAATGTTTGTTTTTATGTACTTACGGTAAATCATAATAATTGTGATTGAGGTCCGTCCTGTTCTTTTGGACGTCATCTGAGAATTTGATAGATTAAAACTGGAGGACAACAGTCTCATAACAGAAACACGAAAACGACCGTTGTCTCTGATTTTACATTCGTCAGAACCTCCGTGTGTATACCGCAATATCAAAATACATATGCACACTAGTGTATACGCCATCAATGTACCAATCGACATCATATTCATTAGTTGTTGCAAATCAAAAAGACTGGACAGAACGGCTAAATACAAAAATTATTCAAAAATATATGTATATTAGATTATTTTTTTAACTTTTCATACACAATCTTATCAGCATTTTTAAGGCACACATTTTATATTAAAGGTGAACTTTTTAGAACTATCTATATAAAAAATACAGACAATTATAAGTTTATAATTATGTTGTATAAAAAATATTTCAAATGATTTCAAATGAATGAAATTGAAAATTGAAATTGAAAAAAAAGTGAATGAAATTTTTTTTTAAAGGATCTCAAATTTCATATTTTGCCACGAGTTGAAAACCCGATAGATCCGGCACTAGGAAAAATACTGTAGCCGCATCATGAATACTGTTCAAGTGTAGAGTGAAAATGTATTTCTCCAGTCGGAAGAACTTAGAAATTACTAGGTATATGGATAGTCACGGAATATATGAGTGTTTTGAAGTTTAAGGAGGTATTGGGATGGTTAATCAATAAACAATGGAGAGTGATAAGAATCAGGGCTCACAAGAGGCGATGGAACAATGGTTGGACCTGACATAAACATTTCAAAGATATTATATTGTTTTCATTATAAATATACATAGATTATTATATTTACATACATAAATGATAAAATGTACGTACATCTATCGAATAATATAAACATATTATTTGTACTTACCGGCGAATGATCCGCAGATAAATGTACCCCAAAATGGTGTTTTCGTTTTGGAATCGACTTTTGAAAAAATGTTAAACAACAAACCATCGGATGCCATAGAGTACAATATTCTGGGTAACGGAAAAAGTGTACCGATCATACTGTAAAAAAATAAAGAAATAAAAATAATAATATTAAAATTGATTTCAATTTTACAATGTGTAAATATTTTATTCAGTAGGTACCTTGCTATATAGGATTATACAAAATTTTACTATTTATATATTTGGTATGCCATAAAATGGGTATACTATTTACTTATGTAAATGCATTTAAAAATACATGTATGGAAAAAGAAATGAAATTGGAATAATTCAAAATACTCATATAAGTCAACATGGTCATATGGCTTTTTATTTATTTTATTGGAAACACTCCATAAAAATTTAACCGAGCCAAATGGTGACATATTATGAATACGAATAACTAATGACCACCTGAGATTTTTTTACAATGAATGTCATGGCCTTCTTCTCCCACGCATGGTCTATGTTTAATAAGAACAATTTTAAATCTATATCGAAAGTATACGAGTAATTATGTGTTGAATATACATACATTTGTTATTATCGTAAATCGTCTAGAAGAGGAATTGTACACAATTATTGTAAAAATCAAATGAGTATCATAGTTCATGGTTTTCGATTATTTTTTATTTGTTTAATAAAATTATCAAACATTTTTAATTTTTTACTAGTTGGTAAATCAACATACTTTAGTGTTTCGTTTTAAGTATTTTAAGTAATTTTAGGCATAATGACAAAAATTTTACTCCAACTTAAATGATACAAATTTTAATAAAATGTTATCTTTCGTGAAATTTTTAGTTATACATACTTTGTGCATAAAGCGAATATTGCTCCAATAGTAACTATATATTCCAGCGTACGCCATTCCAATTGCTGGTATATATGTGGAAAGGGGGCTTCTGCATCCTTATGTCAATATAAAAATGAAAATGAAATTAAAACATTATAGTTCAATACATTCCAAAATAATAATTAAAGTAAATTGAAATATTCAATATAGTACGGTGTACAATAACGTTCCATTGCATAATTTCTGTTTTACGTTTTTTTGTAATGGTACACATTTAAAAAATTTAAAAAAACCAAATAACACAATATATTGTGTTAAAACTACATTTTTGATACTTACAACAGCATATATTATTTTCGTTTTGATATAAAAATAAACCATACGAAACAAATCACTGAAATTGTATTTTATAAATTCGTAACGAAAAGCAATCGATATTATATTTCACAATCTATTTTGACGTTAAACTAGTAATATAATAACCTCGTCGCAATTACACAACATTTTAGTTTTAAGTTATCATTTATTATTTCAAATTTTAAACCAGCCTAAGAAAATATCCACACTATCAATGCACTATAATTTCATAAATATAATATCCTATATAAGAAAAAAAAAATCACTACATCGAATTTGATTGCTTCACTATGCTCACCTCAAAATAAACTATAGAAGCGTCGATGAAAGTTGAAACGCCGTTGATGTTTGAACTTCATCTTCAATAGTTTTTTGGGCCTGTGGTTATATTCATTTTGATACAAAGCTGGACCGGAAGAAAACTTTTAACGAATTATGTGTTTTTTTTCTATGATATTTCATGGCACTAACAAAATTGACATACCAATTTATAAAGAACACGTCGAAAATGCCACAATATCTACATTAATCGTACCTATTTAAATATCAAACGTGCATTTCAAATATAAAAGCAATCATGCAAACATACCTAGTTTAAGCACCAAATGAGCATAATAATGGTCTTAAACTATCTATCTATCTAACTATCTAGACACAAACATTTTTCCAAAATAAGTTCATTTTTAAATACCATTCTTAAAATATTGATTTTTTTTTAATCATTACAATAAATACTCGAAATACAAACAATAAAAATTGAATACGCTGCAGATTTATGTATTTTGGATAAGTACCTATAGTATGAATAAGTCGAAATTACGAATAAGTCCAAAATGACTTGTTTACAAACGTCCATACACAAACAATACCTTACACGATTCATCTAACCACAATAGCTGAACAATAAAAATTGTTAATTATAAATATTTATAGGTTTAAAAATTAAATTGTAAATAAAATAACACTCAAATTTCAATTTTAAGACATGGTGAATATTTAATAGTCATACTAATGTCTAAAGAATATTTTTTTCTACAGTATGTTATATTTAAAATAAAAGTGCAAATATAAATATCCATTTTTACACGCAGTATAATAAAGAATACAATGACTGCATAGGTAACGAATAATAAACAAATATTATTTTTAAATTTTTGTTTTTTGTAATTTTGTAATTCGTCCAAACTGTACCTTAGACTGTGGTGTTAAATAATCGTAAGTAAAGTATTTCACGTTCTTATATTTTTACTAATGAAAGTTTTTTTTATGTAATTATTGAAATATTTTAGTTAATACATTTTTTAAATTGACTAAAATTGATCGTTAATAATATTGTAAAATATCGTATTCATTAACACATTAATAATATGATTATTATCCATAATAATTGCTATCATAAATCGGATTATAAATTCCTTTTTATATATATATATATATATAATATTTTCAATGATTTAGAAACATTATTGATGTGTAATATTATCGATATACCCATACAATATAATATTCAATGTAGGTAATAAATCGTTTTGAGAGATCAAGTTTATATTGTAAAGACGTTTCCTCGAGTTCACGATTATTGTAGTTGAATAAGAGTTAAACGTGTTGCGCAAATAAAAAATGTAAAAAAGTGTGTTATTAAATTTATCAGTTAAGTATTAATACTATAAACTATGTCCAAAAAAAATTTTATAATACAAAGATTACGTGATATTCGTGTATACACACGATAACATCATAAGTATTTAACATTGTAGACTTCGTCAAATAAAACCACGTGTTTTTATAATGAAATTTAATATAATAGGTAATGTGAAATGATACCAATAACTATATATCAACTGCTAACGTTATTATAATATAACGTGTATTAAAATCGAACTGAAACATGGGCGTCTATTGAGGGAGGGGGCAAAATGGGGACATATCCCACTGACTTTTCCGTCGAAAGACCTTTTTTTTTCTTTTTGCTTATTTGTAATTTTGAATTTCTATACATTAATGACCTATTTATTTTCACTCTGCCACCCTCAGATTTTTTGAAAATGCATTTAAATGGACGCCCTTGAGCGGAAATATATGAAAATTGAATGCCTATAATTAATAATATTATAACGAATCTATTTTCTCTATTAAAAGTTAAAGTTTTAAAATTTTTCCAACGTAGTTACTCGCACGTAAAAATGCAGTATATTATTACAGAAAATATAATAATATACAATGTGTAATTCGATCTATGTACGGTCGACGACAGTGAAAAGGACGCGTATCGCCCCACCCTTTAACCGATGACATAACGACATCTGATAAGCTATATTTATAGCCGCATAAATGTTAAATACAAATCCGATTTGAATAACAATATTGTAGTGATATAAAAATTGGTCGATCGTGATACGATGCGTGTAAGTACCTACGTATTCTATACATTCACAAGTGCATAAATCGGTTAGCGGTAACAAAATGCGTGGGCGAACCATGCATAAATAAATACTCAAGTATTATATACTTCGTACGTGAAAACATCTACACACTACTATTAATATTTTTTAAACGCATTACAAACTTACAACTAGTGCATAATATATTATGTATTTTTTTTTATATTATAGTCTTTCGTTTGAATGTATACATTTATAACGCGTATTTAATAAACTATACGGCCATACCTGGTTGTAATATGGCCACATGAGTGTCAATATGACCGCAACGCTGCAGTACGAAAATGTGATGATAAACAACGATATAACTATTGCCAATGGTATATCTTTAGTGGGTCGTTTAGCCTCTTCGCCTAGAATATTTACGCGAAAAAAAAACACGTTATTTATTATATGGAATATTATAAGGTACGATATATTATTATTATAATCGAGCATCCGCCAAATTAATCATTTTTTATTTTAAATATGTATAATATGAGTGTGTATGTACCAGTAGTGGCTACAGCATCAAATCCGACGAATCCGTAAAAGCATGTTGCCGCTCCCAAAAACACTCCGGACCATCCGAATGGCAAAAAACCCCCTTCTCCGCCGTTCACGTTTAACGGTATATTTTCTTTCGGTATGTTCCAATTATAAAAATCCACTGTAATAATTTCAATATTATATTATTAAATGTATACTCGAAACTAAAAACATATATAATACACTTGTAAAAAAAAAAACATCGAAAATAATTATTATAGATATTATAGCAGGTACCTATATAATTAAATTATAAAAACATATACTCTAGACATATTTTCCAATTTATTTCATATATACCTAAATATTTTTATTTTCATATTGTTATTATTATTATTATTTTAAATTAAACATGTATATACAAAACTCGATTCTTTAATCATACATCACCAGTGTTGATATTTAAGCCCCCAAACCTTGGAATCTCTATCATCCCCCGAAAATCACGGCACTATTATTAAATCAGAATATACTTCCTAGATAAATTCCGTCTCCCTGAAGTAATATGCATAACACATATGAATACTTGAAGATAAAAAATACGTTGGCTTCCTCCAAAAAAAAAAAAAAATTAGATAATTTGTGAAAAAATTACCTTTAATGCTTTTTTTTTAAAGCAATTCTCTAATTTTCGGAAAAATGTATGCATATGATATTTTTTTGTCTTCTTTTTTTGATTTTCTAAATATGGTCACTCTACCTTACTACCCCTAATTACTTATTAATTAAAAACCCCTATTACTTCGCAATACCATCTGGTTGTATAACTGTTTATTTTGTACTTTTAACCGATACTATTGAATGATGTACGTACCTTTAAAAAGTCCAGTAACAACCACTATAGAAACTGTAAGCAGGTTGACAACTGTAAATATTTTATTAAGTAAAGATGATTCTCGCATACCCCACGCAATCAACACTGAAATAATGAGTATATTTATAATAATATGCAATTTATACACAATTTATTATTATTTTCCTATATGAAATATGAATATTTTTCAATATTTGTGCTCATATAATATTATTTCTATACTTACATGTTAACAAAAGTATGGATGTAAACGAAAACAAATCTGGATATGGAGCCAAAAAGCTGACATTCAGAGGAAAATGTTCTATAAAATATTTTTTCATCGGGTAACCAAGTGGTTTATCAATATGCCCACTTAAAGCTCTTGCAATACTTGCACAACCTAAAATAAAATATTATATGGTACCTGATCTATATCAAACATCGATAGATTTTACAATTAAGTAAAATTGAATTCGTGTTTACTCTATAGCAGATTTCATTTTTATCAATATTAAATATTATAATAATTATTATTTACAAATTTTGTAAATAATAATTATTATAGATACCTAATTCAATGGTATCTATATTTAATAATTACAATATCATAATTATTATTGACATAAATGAAATTGCTCTTTAAAAACAATATCTATAACCCACCCCCCTCCCATTAATTTATATTCTTGTTTACACTTACCGATACTATATTCTAATATTAAATCCCATCCGATGAGAAACGCCACTATTTCTCCTATACCCACATAGCTAAATGCATATGCAGACCCGGCTTTTGGTACACGACTGGCAAACTCAGCATAACACAATCCTAGATGTAATCAAATATTTACTTATAATATATGATTTGACAAAAATCTTAATATTATTTTTATATTTCATAAATTATTTTAAAATATAACGAAATATGGAAAAAATTCCTCATCAATGAGGTAATTAAATTTTCGTGTTCGTATCGATTTCACTAAATGAAGTTTTTAAAAATGTATTTTTATCAATTCTTATTCTGTAATATATTATTAATTGTATGATAGAAATTGCATTAAATTTATCGTTTAGGTAAAGTTAAAATATTGCAGAAACTATGCTAAAAAATATTAAATATATTCAAAACGAATTATACATAAAAAAAACGAACAATAATGTGATACAATATCAGCATTATGACCAACTCAATGACATTGAATGGAATAGTAAATGTTAATTAGATCTCATTGATTTTCTAATAATGACAATACATTTGTATTAGTCTAGTTACTACTAACTAGTATGTTAATGAAGTAAATTTCAAAAATGTACTGCTCTTAAACCGCGTTTTAGTTCTTTAAAATTGTTTAAAATGTTTAAAATTTTCAATGCTTTGTAGCAATAATGGAAATACATTTTGTAGACAATAGTTAATAAAATATTTATTTATTAAACTAAATAATTCATCATCATGCATAATAGTAAGCTTTATTATAATCAATCTTAGATCTTTGTCACCCAAAACAATTGACCTATATACACTACAGTCTTGAAAAGTAAAGTAATTTGAATTACTCTTTACTGTAACAAAATTATTTCACAGTAACGATATTGGGTAATTTAATCACATTTATTCATAACTAATGGGCAAAGTAATTTTAATAATTATAACACATTACCTACTTAAAAAATAAAAAATACATTTTTACTAAAAATTACTCGGACAATACCGAGATAAAATCAAATATACGATCAATGATATTAATACACAATAATTGTAGCAAAATAAACCATATATTATGTGCTAAAACGATGTATATTAATCTATATTTACCTGATAGTGCCGATGCTATGGCTGCAAAAGCAAATGACAGAACTACTGCCGGTCCTGTATATTTAACTGCGACTTCTCCAGCCAGTACATAAGCGCCAAGTCCTAGCGTTGAACCTACGCCAAGAGAAACCAAATCCACTAGTCCTAATATACGATTGAGTTGATTTTTCGTTGGCTCCGTGCTCAAATCGGATTCTTTTTTCCGTCTTAACATAGTCTTCAGGAAAGATTGATTATTCTAAAATCAACAAAATAATACGAATATGTACTATATATTCAAATATAATACCTAATTAGATATTATCTACATTAAGAGTATGTTAATCTTGAAGATTCTTAAGAGTCAAACTGATGAAAAAAATATGTATCTATATGAAAAAATCAAACCCGAATTAAAACTCGAACAATCGAGCACGAAATTAATTTTGAATATCGTGAAACGAAGGTTAGAGGGTACATTTAAAAGGAGAATAACACATTTCTAAATTATTATTAATCATTATGTACAGGTATTATTATTCTAATGTTCAAATCCTATTTATAATTATTTTATATTTATTATGTTTTATAATTTTAATTTGTGTATACATTTTAAAAATATATATAAATATGAGGTCAATTGAAATAAAATAAAAATAGCAAAATTACGATTATTAAAACAATGAAAATAATTTTGTTAATTAATTAGGTAGTATATAGATATCAGGTACTACATATAGGTAATATATTTCTTTATATTAAAATCGTAAATTAAAAAGCAAAACTGCAAGAGTTTTTTTTATTTTAAAGTAAATTTTTAATATTATATAAAAAAATACATTTTCTCAGCAAAACATTCCATAATTTATACGGTACCGAATAAACCCATAGTAATAAACACATCTATTTACAGATTTTTTATTTTTAGTTAAGTTAATAAAATCAATTTTAATTGATATGGATATAAATATTTAGGTTTTTAAATAATGAATTAACTATTTGTATTTGTATTTAAATATGTAATTGTAAAATTTTTTAATTTTATATTTCAAATACTTTTATTAAAGGCATTATTTTAAAAACAATATTTTAATACCATTTTGAAAATATTTTTTACGTACACACACACATATATATATATACACTTGTAAAAATACTTTAAATTTGTATTAAATGTAAAGGTTAAGGTGTATGACTACACTTGGTGAATGGTGGTACGTTCTCGTAAAATACAAACATTATATGCAGTCATAGGCCAATATTATAATATAAATATGTGTTTGGACGATGGGGAAATTTCATTCGTGATTGTAAAACTATTAATACTCTTACAATATATTCTTTCACATTTTTTCTACTATGAAAACTAATTTATCATAACTACCTAAGTAGGTACCTACTTATTTATTGGATTTACTCATTAATTCTAATTAGGTACCTACCTGTTTGTTTATATTATTTTATTTAACATAATCAAATTTTAACAGTTTTTAATCAGTTATCTTAACAAAAATAAATGTCTTATAATGTCCGTGGTATTCACAAAAATTCCCAAATCTATAAAATTACAATTGCTCAAAAACATTTTTATATTATAATATTGATCTATGACTGTTTGTAATGTTTGTACTCTACACACTCGCCCAAACGCATTATGCCACTCATTTATTTTTATAATTATTTAATAAAAAAATATATATATTAATGTAATTATTATCTTAAATTTGAATATTAAATATATTAAATATGCAGGTAAACTATTGCAGTGCATGACAATAACCCCCCATAAATATCGCGCGTCATTAGAACATTTGTATACAATTTTTATCAACAATCACCGGAGACTATATAATATATACTCGTATATTATACGAGCTTTGCATGTTATATGAACTTTTACCATAAAACGTACGAGTATACCTGGTGTACCTATACTTAATATTATTTAATTTTTTTTCAAGCCATTAACTATTCAACAATTTTATTATTAAGTACTATTATTATTATTATTATTATTATTATTATTATTATTATTAAAGAGTGGAGGTAAAAGTAAAAACAGTACCTATTACTTTATTAATTAAGTAATCATTTAATCATTATTTAAAAAAAAATTTAAAACTAAAATCTTTAATCGTATAAATGTCTAAATTTCTACTTCGTCTTGGAATTAGGTAATCATGATAAAAGTTATTGAATGCTTAAGAGGATATCAGAGCAGCCATTTTTTATGGGTTCTATGTAGGCATTTTTTAGAAAATTTTAAGAAAAATGAAAATCTCATAATTGAAAAATTTTTATATAGGTATTTAAAATGACTAATAATTGGTCCCATTACTATATCGTTTTTATTATGATAGTTTTTATGTATTTATACAATTTTATTAAAAAAAATACTTTTCCATTTCTCATAAAATATCTTAGAAACATGAAACAAAAAATTAGAATTATCTAGTGCCCTACGGAGCCATTTTATAATATGTGTATTTAAACATATTTTATGAATTGTTAAAAACTCAACATTTTTAATTTTTTTTAATAACTTTAACTCTTAAAAAATTAACACATTGTAAAAAGAAACGCTATAGATAATGTTGTTATTTATACCTAATTTGTTTTTGTATTATATTTCTAAAATATTTGTAAATTATAAGTAAAAATTTTAAATGCTAACATAAGTTTTTCATTGAATATTGTTTACGCTGACATCCTCTTAAGATGCATTTTCATAGCAGCGCGTATTTTGCGCAGCAGAAGCCGATTTTAGCTCTATTACGTCGGCGTGAGCGTAAAACGTATTACTCAAAGTATTTTCTTACAAAATTAAGTTGCGTTAAACTATTCAGTCAATTACTGAAAGTGTGACAAGTATTTAGTGTAGACAACTACGAGAAATATTTGCAATGAATCGTATTGAAAAAAAAATAAAAATAAAAAATAAAAAAAATATTAAATTTTATTTAATTAAATTAAATAAAAAATTGCACTGCTTATTCTTCGACATGTAATTGATGATGAAGATGAAGAATATATGCTCCAAGAACATGAAAAAATTTAAGAAAAAAATATGTCAGTGAAATGTATAACAGTCGAGAAAACGAGGGAATTTTCAAAATGTTATACTATGGTAATAACTAATAATAATATATTATTAAGTATATTAAATATTAGTACAGAATAATTATTATAATATAACTTAAGTTCATATATACTAATATATTTAACAAAATAGTTCGTGATAACCAAAAACAACTTCTAAAACGCAGCGCGCGACTCAATACACTCCCTTCAAAAGCAGTCGGTTTTTTAATATTATATAATTATAATATAATATTTTTTATAAATATCAAGTGGTCAAAAGGTTTATTTTGTGAATCGAATAAAATGATCTATTATACCTATTTTTATATTATATAATATATAAAGTCAATAAAGCAATAGGTACCTACTATATTAACTAAATATTAATTTATAATTAGTTGTGATTTTCAGAAGTTTTTATTCATTCCATGAACTGTAATAAACTGGAGACCAGATGAAAATTTATCCACCTAATATATTATGATCAAATTTTAACGTCCTTAATGTGAAACTGGACGTCCAGTTTATTAAATGACTTCCATAAGTGAATATAACTCATATATAAGTATACTTATTCAAATTTAAAAACTATTAAATTGGGCATTCTAATTTTTAAATAATTATAAATCCCATTTGAGATCTTCTATTTCTCTTTCACCTTCTCTCCCAACTATTTGAGATCAGCCACCCTAGTCTTCAACTTCCTGCACTTAACTCCATCTTCCTTATCCTGTTCATTTATACAAGCCTTTTTCAAATCATTTTCTATTACATCCAATCACCTCTTTTTTAATCTTCCTCTTCCCCTCTTAATATAATGACATATATTATAATAATATACGAAATATTGTATCGTTTGAAAATTAATTTTTAATACCTACTCTAGATTAGTGATCACCGTATGACCCAATATCACACCAAAAAAAGACCTACTCTAACAACCGATTTAGATTTGTGTACTGTTTTTTCATTGTAAATTTTTTACCATATAAGTTTAATGAGAACCAGTTATATGATTTTAAATATAATTTGAATATTTATTATTTAACAAAACTTCTTATTTTAAGAAACACTTTTCATTTTTCAATTTTAATTTCAATTAAACAAGTACCATATTGATATAGAAGGAATTACATTTTATTAAATAGACTTAATTATGATTTATAATACATATACTACCTTCATTAAAAAAACCTCATTTAAATTAGTAGAAATGCTGTTGAAAGCAAACACTGAATGCAAATAATAAATTATTATTCACTTAAATAAAAATTAATTTGTATATCTCATGATTTCTAAAATACACCACTAGTCTGAATACACAACTAGTCAATATAACTACCAAAGCGAGTGTAGGAAATACAATATGGTTTAATTAAACTTACAAGCAATTAATAGTCATCGTTTAAACATACACGTAATTTACTACATACATTGCTCTCTATATTATATTTTTTATCGATGGTTAAAAAAATGTTAAAATATTAAACTGAAAGACCACACATCTATACAAAGATACTATAAATTGCAATGTAACTATATAGAAGATTACGACCCCTACACTCTACAATTTCTATTCATGGTTCAACTAATAGGTAACTATATTAAAAAAAAAAAAAAAAACAAATGATAATATTCCATAAATCAAAGTATTCTGTAAAATATATTACAAAAATACATTACATTTAAATAAACATTTACAATAAACTGGTTTACTATGATATTTTATTTTTAAATTCTAAGTTTTCATAAAAAAATTACTACCTAGTCAAAACTTTTAAAATAATGAATATATAGGAGGGTAGCTTAAATATTTATAAATTGATATTATTATGTATAAGTGATATTTTTTAATTCTTAAACTATATAAAGCTTATTCAATTTTTAATTTATTAAATAAAAATTGATGTATTTCAAATATTTATCTTAGGTATACAATAAAAAAAATCCATGGGTGAGACTATACCTACTCAGTACTCAAGAATAAGATAAATTGTCTAAGATTATACCAGATGATCAAATAATTGTTTCATTCTCTTCAATTATAATTGTCGTAGAATTTATTATCTTCGAATCAAATTTGAACGGTTAAGAGGACGTAACACTCACATTAGCTGTCTCTGTCTAACCAACTAATAAAATACGAAATCTACGTCTAGCATTCTTATCATAATTTCATCACTTTTATTTTTAGAGTAAATTTAATTATTACCAAATATATAGACTAGATTATTTATCTATTATATATTATCTATGCTATTATGTAGCTTTGTTTTGTCAGATACAACTATTTTTAAAATCCAGTAATTTAAATTGATATATTTCTCTTTAAAATTAAAACTTCGAGAAAAGGCTCTACTACTATATAGATAATGATCTCGTTTATAAATTTAGTAATAAGTCAATTCACTCTAATACTAAAAATAACGAAGTTGTGGTGATAATTATTGACGTGAAATTCAGATATTATCAGTTGGTAAGAGGAGAAATGCTACATTATACTCTTAATCTTTATTATAACTTATAATGCTCGTAATACAAGTGTGTGTGTATTTTAGTATCAAAATTTGTTTTAAAAAAATATATATATTTGAGTAGGTACCTATACAAATCATGAAAATGTAATGGTTTCAAAAAGTACTAATTGTTTACATATTTGTAATATTATATATCATATTGAGTTTTATGTTGCATCAATATTTAAATTACATTTTTTGTATCACCTTGAAATGGTGTACAATAAAACAAAAAATCTAGTACACGATAAGATACATAGTATCAAATATAATTATAAATAAAACAAAATTATTCAATTATGTCTATAAATAAAGTTACCTATGGGCTATGGTCAGGCTCAAATAGGCCCATCGAGTTATCGAGTTCAACTCGGTAAGCCGCGCAATATTTGGGTCGATTAAGTAATGTGTAGCAAAAAATATTAGAACACAAAGTGAAATTCGGAATATTTTTAGTAGCCGGTACTCTATAGCACAATCAATTTTTCAGAATAAAAATTTTTTGAGCCGGTAGAAATCGTAAAACTCGATGGGCCGATAGCTTTCCTATCCGGCTCTGCCTTGGAGAGAATTTTAAAATGTATATCACCTAATTGAAAATAATTACATAGGTAATTTTTATTAAATAAAATAAAAAATAAAAATTTGAATGGGAAAGCGCTCCCCTTCCTAGGATTTTTAAAATTGTACAAGCTTATAATTGTATAATTTAATTTATATTTTACTTCTATATATAGTTACTATTTATTTTTCATATATTATAATTAATTAAGTAATTAAATAATACAATTGAAAAAAAAATGTATGAATATTTCAATGTTTACCATGCATTGTTTCATTAAGTACCTACTCAACTCAACAAATACACAATGACAGAATTATTTTTTATTTGAATATTTAAAAAAATACTCAATTAAAAAAAACTCTTTAAAGTCTTAGTATTATCGTTTAATATAATACCAGAATTAAAAAAATTAAGTATTTCTAATATCCAGATTAAAAATTAAAAACAATTTTTGTCTTATGATTGTTATAAATAATCTCCCCTACTACCTTATTAACAGCACAAAATACCTTCCGGGACGGTCCCGGATTATTTGAACGGGAGTTATCGACCGAAAATGGGAATGGCTCATTTGGTTTCTAAGTCAAAAACACGTGTTTTTACTTTTTTTTGCTGTAAATTTTTCAACAATTCTTAATTCCGGCGACTGGATTCGAATATTATTACTTATACTGTTATTACTTAACAATTTTTGTACTAGCGCTTAACCGACCGACCTACGCTTTAGTGACACAAACGTAGTCGGAATTGTGGGTACATATAAATACTCTTGTAATGGTATACGATTACAGACACGGCAAAGAAGGGGAAACTTTTTGAATCGTCGTAGTACATTCAATAACAGCTAAAACGGGCTCGGACCAGTGGCAAAATGTGTTGTACACTAAGATAAATAACATACTAAAAGTCACTTTTTTGGGTAGTCCAAAATCTAATTTTGGATTGCTCATAACTCAAAGGGAAATGGACCTAGCACCTTTATCTACCCTCTTTTTTTTGTTTAAAACTCCTGTACATTGATGCCCATTAAGGGAGTAGGGGAGAGATATATTCCCCTCTGGAGAATACCAAAAAAAGTTACTTTTAGCAGCTTTTATACCGGAGTGTAAAACACACTTTGACATCGTCCGGGTCCAATAAATTCTATATAGGCACCCATGCCCCTATCTACTTCCACAGCAAGTTTCGCCCAAAAGGTCAAATGTAAGTAGATCTGATCAATTTGTTCTTTTTCAATTCATAATATGTAGCTTCCAAAATGTTCCGAAAAAGTAAGTCCCGAGAAGTGTCTAAAAAGTACCTCCGGGAGCTGCCTATACGACCCGAATAATTAGCCAATCAATTGGACTCTCGCCGGCCACACCCGGGAACGTCTAAATAATTCCCAGGAGGAACCGCTTGCCAAGACCGAAACATACACTTAACGGACGGCGCCCGGAATGGTCTGTGCTGTTAGGGTGATATCTACACTTTAAAATGATTTTGATAAGATAGGTACGTATATATACATATATATAGGCTACATTATTTTAATATAATAATTATTATTAGGTATATTTTTAGCAATCAAAATTAGTTGTTTCAGAAAAAAAAATTAATATCATAAAAATTAAAGCTCTAAGTACGTATTATTATACAACCTACAAATATTATTCGTACCTATCATCCAGAATTTAAAATTAATAAAAATATATAGTTTATTCAAGAAATTAATATTGTTCAAACCTAATTAATAAGAAACTGCGCGTTTAGGTGATCACTATATATGGGTATCTGTGTATATTAAAACTTAAAACTATAAATATCATATTCAATTTTAAAATTATTATTATTATATCTCGTATAATAACAATAAAATAAAGGATTTTCAGTTGTTTTTCCAATTTTTAAATTTAATTTTACTAATTATTTAAAAACAATTTTTTTTTAAATTGCAAACTCGTAAATTATAAAATGTAGATAAATATTATAGGTATTTAACTATATCTAATATAGTAGTATTAAATACTATACATTATTATAGATAATGAATTTATAATAGTTTTACAACTATGGTACATATTTTATTTCTAGGTGATTAAATTGTTATCAAAATATAAAAATATTCAATAAATCGATAACCTATACTCGTTAAAATTAAATAATTTGCTACTTATTTGATTTAAAGTAGTTTTCTATCTCAAGTATTGTTTATGGAAAATAAGAAAACTTACATTTAGCTTCTTTACTCTTTACTTTTTAACTCTGAGAAATTCTATATTTAAAATGTATTCAATGTATTTCAATTTATATATGAATATTTGACTATCTAAATAATGAAACCTTCATTCATTTATATGAAAATGAACCTTTTCTTTTATGTTTAGTCACTGAAATTATTTTAGGTATATTAACATAGGAAAATTGGTTCAGATAAGAGGGGGAAAGAAGACTTCAGACCCAAATATACATATGCATCACAATTTTAGCATTGTTGGAAATTAATCGATTCGTTTAAATTGGGGAGATTAATTTTAACTTCGGGACTAATCCCTCTTAGCCCCCTCAGATTTCTCCTTATGGATGTATATTATCTCATTATACACTAATCAATCGATCAACCTTGAAAGAAAGACACTGAATATATTGAATAGTGACGATAATGAGATTTAATATAAAGCTAATAATTATTTAATTATATAGGTACCTATTATGTAACAGAAAATAGTATATGTACTAGAAATTTGTATAGATTAGAATTATACTTAGTAGTAATATTATGAAATTGCGTAATTAATAGTAGTAGCTATTTATAGATTTTTACGAAATATTATTGTAAAAATGCGATAGGTAGGTTTAACATGACGTTATTAAAAATAACGATTTTATATACATTATATTTCAACGCATTTACAATTTTATAATACCAATAAGATACCATTAAAATTCATTTTGAAATTCCAAACATTTACAAAACCTCCAAAATCTTTCAATATGCCCTCCCTAAAGTCCTTTACGTCTTCAATCCATCACAAATTACTGTTAACGTCATTGCGTGTAATGTGCGTATTCATTCGTCATAACTAATAAGTACATACTTCCTTTGTTTAAAATTAATAATTTTATACTTTTATAATCAAAGTTTATCTATTATTTATTCTTAAATCATATGTAAATAAGTAAATAGACTATACCTACTTATAAATCCATACTTGATTTCAATTATATGTATATACTAACTTTTCTCAATTATACATACATAAATATTTTTGGTCTTAATTAATACTAATACTTAAGCAGTTAATTATTATAAAATACAAAATTCAACTTAAAATAAAAAGTAATAATAAGTTGAATGTTCTTTTTTTTTAATTTTTAATTATTATTTAAAACGTTCATTATTGTTTGGTGTATAACTCTGAAGCTCTTACCTTGTAACTACGAAATTCAGTCATCTTGAAATTTTACTTTTGACGAAGTAATATAGTTTGAATCGTAACAGGGCAGTAAAATTTAAAAGTACAAATCACGATTTCTAGTTTGACAGTAGTCAACCTAAAATAAATATAAATTTTATATTATTTGAACGTTGATTATATCAGCTAATTATACCATGCATAATATGTAGGTACATATACAGATAAAATATATAGCTTATATTATAAGTTTCAATTATGTAATAACTATACTGTGACCATAATATACATAATGTTTACATTATAATTGTCCGACTTGAAATGCTAACTAATATTATCGTATAGTGCAGATATTTATCAAAAATGCAAATATACCTATATATATTTAAGTCACAATTATTATACTAATTAAAATAGTATATTAAGTACACTTACTCATCTACGATGTGTTCTAGAGTATTCTTAATTTTTACGTGATTTAGTATTTAATTTCTGAAAAAATAAAAACAACATTTAAATATTATAAATAGCAAAAACGAACGTATTTATTTAAGGTGATTAAAGAAATTTTAAATTTAATCGTTTTTGTATAATATTCATGCGATTATGCTTATACCTAAGAAATCCTAAAAAAATATAGTAATGAGGCTTTCTTAATCATTATTGCCTTCACACATTATTTTTGTACCTAATGATTACATTTTTTACGAAGGTCATACAATTTTCAGTGGAATAAATTAGATGTACACTCGTCAATGCCAAAAATCTCATGTTGTCACTCATATATTACGAAGAAGGTAGGTAATATATTTATAGAATTAAATAATATTAAAATAATATTATATATTAAGAGACAACTGATCGATGGAAGGACCTTTTTGTAATCACAAAAGACTGTACAAAAATTAGTCCCTTGAGTTTGTTAACATTTTCAAAATTGCTTCGATGAAAATTTATTTCTATAATTATATAATATAGTCAAGATGGTATAAAAAAAAAAATGGTTTAAATTAATTTACCGAAGTACTTGTAAATTAGATCGATGTTTAATATTTATAATAATATCATATTTTTATACCTAGCTGTGTAACACCTTAAGTAAGAGATACCTATACCTACATATTATACATTATACACATTATGATAATATTATTATAGAAGTAATATGCTGGTTGCAGCCACAAAGAAAATAATAAAATGCCTTTAAAGTATCGTGGTTCAAATAAACAAAATAAAATATTATTAAAAACACCATGGTGTTATTTTTGTGTTCCAGTATTAAAATTCGATATTCGAAAATTGTGCAAAATAATATTTACCAATCAACGTAATGAATTACGATGACTCCATGTTCTTACCGCCGTGGTGCGAGTGGTCGAACGATTTCATCAACACTGAGAAATGGGACCAATTTTATGACGTATGTATAAATTCATGATTTTTAATCGTCATTTGAAAAGAAAATAAAATCAAATACAACATTATACTGTAGCAAACGGTCTTCGAACATCCCGGTGGTCATGAACAGCTACCGTTTGAAATAGCTCGGAGCGTCAAGTCGTGGAAAAGACCTAGCGAAGTTATAGGCGCCGACGGACTTTCCGTTCAATACAAAGAAGATAAAAACGACGTGCACGATTTATTGACCGTAAATGAACCACTGATGCACGTTAAAGTAATCACGATTTTATTTTTATAGTTTACCTATTTATTTTTTTTTATTTTTTTTATTTCATAAGTACCTGCATAATATGTATATGTATATCGACAACGCGTTACATTTAATTTTAGCACCATACCGCAGTAAAATTAACGCTATCAATTTAAGTAGATTTAATCGTTTCCGAATAGTGTAATAATTATTAAAACAACTCATTATCAATAATCACTTAATACTCGCGTATGCAGCGATGACCTATACAAATTGGATGCATATCATATTAAATAACAATAATAATAAAAGATATATTTACTTGTGAAATGAAATGCGAGCGCGTTAAAAACACCGTGTACGATAACGTTAATTATACAAACGAAAATATAAAAAGCGATCGATTATTTTCGATTTCTATATCGACCAATATACCTACAACATTATAATATTATATATGCTTCAAATTTGCATTTTTCACGTTAGATAACACCGGAATTCGCCGACAGACCTACTCGCAGTCTGCCGCCGCCGTTCAGTATTATACGAGTAGGTAGGTATACGCCCGACCGCCAGTCGGGTCTACTCGCACGGTACTCTGGCATATTTATTGTTGTCATCGCTAAAATTCGTCCTATAACATTATAATATATTTTAGGGTATTTATTTAGGGTTTCATTATCGGGCGAGACGTGGCTTAGTTATTATAATGTACAAAAATACTTAAATACCTACGGTTAAATTATTCAATAACGTACCGGAGTTATTTGTCAGAGACATGTAGGTATATTATGACAGCAGCGGAATACCTACCGAATTGATCGGATTCAAATGCCTGCCTAATAATATACAGGTGGCCGGATTTAATGATGGTGGTGATTTTTTTTTTCTAAAACACAATTTTTATACGTACCTATAATAACCTATAACAGTTGCGTGTAAATAAACACGATGGACGCGTATACCTGGTGTAGGTACCTTATTCGACCAATGGTATAAATTACGAAAATAACGACTTATAATGACTTTTTTTTTTTAAACTAGGAGAACAAATTAACCCCCACCACCCACTGCTTTATTTACTATACGCCTGTAGTTTTTTTTTTTTTTTTTTGCTATTTTAAAAAACAAAAACTCACCGATTTACGCCGGTCGGTCTCCGTCCGTTCGACGTGTGTGTCTGATGTAACAAGTATCGTATATTATGTGCTCTCCGTCTGCGTGCGCACGTGTTGGAGCGCGTACCGAGTGTACGTCTGTGTATAAATATATATATATATGTATGTGTGCGTGTATGCGTGTGTGTGTGTGTGTGTGTGTGTGTGTGTGTGTGCGTGCACGTTGTGACAACGGGCGGCGGCGGCGGCGGCAACGATAGCGACGCGACGATGACTGAACTAACCGTACGGACGGGCGCCGCGAACAATCGGCCGAGCCCGCGGCGACCGGCGCGGACCAAACTCGGGTCGTCTCGGCTCGGTTCGGTTCGCGCGCGCCCAATGTGTCACTGGCCCCGTGCCCTCCCCCCCCCCCGCCCGCCAATTGCATGTCCCGTTGGGCGTCGCGGGAGTTTCGTGTTCCCGAAAAAAATAAGCCCCCCTGGGACATCGCCATTTTCGCGGGCCCGAGACCTTGAACTTGATGCCGGCGGCTGCCGCGGCGAAGACGACAACACTACACCATCACGCCGTGCGAGCGGTTGGCGAATAATATTTTTATAACGGGGCTGTCGAGACCAAAAACGTACAATAATGACATACGAACAAATAATAATAACGATGATTTACGGATCGCACGATCTCCGATTCACGTCCAATATCTACACAATAACAAAGTGTGAGGTTAGCTGTGCTAACCGTATTACCGAGGTATCTATGCTGAGAAATAACCAACTTGATCTTTAATCTTTACCGTTGTCATTTTTCGAGTGTTTTTTTTTCACCATAAGAGGACGCCACACCATCCATTTTTAACGGGTTCTCTAAAATGAACATTATGCATTCTAAAAGTAATCTAAAAATAGTCCCCCATAACCGTATCACTTTTTATTGTTGCCATGAATCACGGTAGTTGTTCAAAAACATGTTTGCGAAAAACAAACGAAAAGGAAATTCAAACTGGTTTTAAAGGAAATACGCGTATTATAAAATAAATAAAGGACAATATTTTTGAGACGATCTCATCGGTGTTTACTAGGGCTAGGTGATTATGAAATTTAATGACCTGTAATCGGTTATGAGTTGCGTTTCGATTATCATCGATTAATCGTATAATCATAGTAATCGAAAATCGTAATCATCAGAATAATCACAATTTTTCGACTAATTAATTAATCATATTATCTTGAACTTTCGATTTTTAAATAACCGTAATAATCGACTATTTTAAATTATTTAAATAATCCTAATTTTAATTAAAATCTTATATTATAATACTATTTATAATTAATTAATTAACAGTTAAATATTAATCAATTTATAAAAAATAAACTAACAATTAATAACAGTTCACGTTCATCTTGTTAAAAAGGAACTAAGTTCCGTTCCTGTTCCATGCTTAAAGAGACATTTTTTAATCTTCAATTTAAAATAATAGATATAGGTACCTATATATATTCATTAATCATTAATAATGAAAATGTAACATGAAATTGTGGTGTATTAACATGATTATTAATATTAACATTTATATGGCTAGTAAAAAAACGACATTAATATACATAGCGTTATAGTGAATATTTAGTGTAATTTTCAAGTTTCTGGCATTTTAATTTTCCTATTTATAAACAATTTTAGCACCTTTTTAGTAGTTATAAATATTATATACCTATCACTTATAGGTATAGTACCTAACTATTAACTAATCACTATATAGTCAGTCAGTAATCATAACTAGTTTATTTGTTATTTTCTAATTTATAACAAATTGTTGTGATATTTCTCTTATAAAAAGAAGTTTTTTGTTAGGCTTTTAAAAACTACTTAGAAAATCAAAAAATACATTTATACAGATTTTTCTCAACAATTATTCAATTCTAAATATATGTCTGGTTATATTAGCGATTATTCTATTATGATTATTGATGATTATTTAATTAATCGATTATTTTAAACATTTTAATAATTAATCGATTAATCTTATAATCGCCCAGTCTTAATGTTTACCGGTACATAAATAATTAGTTATTATATTATTAAATATTGTATAAAATATAAAAACCTTATTTTTTACTTTTTATTTTTTTTTTATTAATATTTTTTCAAAACGCTTATGAGATCGTCTCCAAAATATTACTTATACTTATATTATTAATTACCTACTAATATTATTTTATATATTTTACAATAGGTATTATAACTCTACAATCAGTTTAAAGGGTTTGTTTTTTATGGACATGTTTTTGCTACTGAAAATCATTGGTGTGGCGTCATCTTAAAAGGATTTCAGCACCACCATTTTTAAGGGGTTTTATAACATTTTAATAAAAATATTTATATACAATTAAAAAATGAATAATACTAATTATTAGATATATACTATATACTAAATATAAAATAGTAATTTAAAAACTAAAATATACTAAATTAGATAGATACTATTGTGATATACTATAACTCTTTATTATGATTTATTTTATGA
The DNA here is from genome assembly GCA_025469235.1 of Pemphigus obesinymphae. Lineage (NCBI taxonomy): Eukaryota > Metazoa > Arthropoda > Insecta > Hemiptera > Aphididae > Pemphigus > Pemphigus obesinymphae. Next base: position 24,451 of record JAIPRL010002927.1, on the reverse strand, counting down.
ATTTATAGATAATGTTGTAATCTATAGTTTATTTTTCTTTCATATTTATAAAATGTTTGTAAGTTGTTAAAAATAAAAATGCTAACATGAGTTTTTCAGTGAAAATTGTTTGCACTGACATCCTATTATTAATATATAACATAAATTCGGAATGCAAATATAAAACACAATCCACTCGAATTTTTAAACGTAACTTATTAATTAATTTAATTTAATTTTCATTTTAGATATTTAATCGTATAACTCTCGCCGTTAATAATAAAAATAAATAATACATTTAGCCAAATAGATTAGGTACATTATAAATATTTTGGACTTAATTATTTTTCTCGGAATATTCTTCTTATTTATCTTGTTTTCATTCAAAAAAATAATTGTAATAATAATAATAATAATTTTACCTACACTCAGTAGTCAAATTGAAGGGGGGTGTACAGGGGGTTTACTATTTTAAAATATTTTAACAGCTCCCCCTCTAATTATATTTTAGAGTATACGAGTTATATAGCTTGGGGGAACGCTCATTTTTTAAAAGCCTGATACCACCCTTTCACTGCCTCCACCATTACGTTTCAATGTAACAAAAAAGTTTGTCAACGTTTGAAAATTTCAAAATATTAAGCGTACTCAATCGTAAATCGAATAGCAAAATAACAGGTAAATAATAAAACTGTACTAATTCGTATTTTACCGATTTGTATGTATGGAAAACAAAAAAAAATTTCCAATATAAAATATTCGGAAGGTCTTAAGACGTCATAACCTTTCACATATGATTTCCCCATACGGAAATTGATAGTTCCTACAAATTCCCCTCCCCCTTTCAGGGTATAAAAATTGAAAATAATGTATCCGAATATTTTGACCGACAAATATTTGAACTAAATCTTGTTTGTGTTTTGATCAATGCCAGCTATTATAATATACAATTTAGTATCGTTTTGGGGAACGGATCACAAACCAAAACCTGAGTATACCTATATATAATATATATAGATGTACCTGTATTTATGTTTTATTTTGTTAAAACAGGTATGTAAAAAAAGTACTAAATGTATATAGGTATACTGTCTATAATTTATTACAACTATATGTATACATAATATATTGACGAATGTTAATACGAAAATATAAACGTTTTTTTTATTTTTTTACAAATGGCAATACACTCCTTTGATTTGAATAAAATAATATATTGCAATGGTATTATAGACATTAGGTATCTATATAATTATTATTTATTATTTATTTATTTTTTTAATAGTATCGTCTAAACTTCATAAAGAGAAAACGCACAGCTCTATTTTAAGAAAAATGCAGTTATAACTTACCTATACATAATCTGAAATTGTGTATATTCTTCAATTAGTTATTGAATAAAACACTTATTTTGATCAATGATAAAAGCATTTTAGTGAATAAATATAATGTATTATGTCTATTTTTTTTTTCAAATTGTATATAAGGTATTTAATCTAATCTATATAGACGCCAAAATAAAGAAGGATTCTATAGTATAGAAATCTGCAAATCGTATTATTTTTTTGTTAATACCTACTACCTAAATATACACATTTTACTAGTAACGTATCAAAACTAAATTTGTAGTTTAGTCTGAAGTTACATTTTCATAAATATAGTTACATAATACTCGAATATAATATCACACAAAAACGTCAAACACTTATTGTGAACCGTGAAAATGTATAAAAAAAATTTAATCTATATATTTAATCTAATACTCAATGAGATTTTCTATAATATTCAATTTTAGACACTCATGTAGTCATGTATTATAATATACTAAATTATTATTTTTAATTTTATTTTAACTTTACACGTTATTTTTCCAAAATAACTCATTTTCAAATTGGCAGGCGCAATAGAAGAAACAATATTGGACCAACCGGCTTTTTCTGGATATTTTCTGCGATGCACTCACAAAACATTATAAATTAACTGAAAAATATTTATAAATCTAATTAATTACCTATAACATACCTATATATTGTAAAAATAAATTGACTTTTTAAAAACTTTATATATTTTTAAGCATCAATGTTTTTATGTTTCCCTAAATATTTCATGGACTACAATATGTTATTAAAATTAATTTTGTTTTCTAGTTTTTATCAAAAATATATATTTGATACAAGGCTCGCTAATTAAAAATACTAGGTACCTAATTAAAAGTTAGAATATTAAAAATGAGTTAATAAAAATTAAATGGCATAACATAATATATGATTTACTTTTATTTTATCCATATTTCAATATCTTAATAAGTATACTTTCTTAACTACTATATACCTTGGTTGTAGGTTGTTAAAAAGAAGGGAATATATACGGAATATAATACGAAAGGTGTAAGAGGTTGAGAAAGGGATAATATAGGATGGGAGGATTAAAATTCACACGCACTTCTAAAAAAGACAAGCACCGGACTAACACATACCTTAATCGTCTAAGTAAAAACATTTTTACTGCAGCTGATATATTTTTCCCATTTTGCCATTTTCTTTGATTCTTTGTCTATTTAACATAATACTTATAACATTATACTATTTTCTTTGATTCTTTGTCTATTTAACATAATACTTATAACATTATACTATTTACTGCGTATGTATATATTATAACACTTGAAAATCTTTTTTAACGCTGATAAAATTATATTATTATATATACTCATACGTCGTAATCAAAAACATATAGGTTGGAATTCTATATCCGTTCAGATTCAGATTCAATGCCCAATGGTTATCCCAATGGGCGTATCTAATCCTTTTTTTTTTGGTTTTCGAATCACGGGCAGTGGATACTCTCGACAAACGTGTAATACTGCAGGAGTTGAGATATAATTTTTCAGAAATCAACGGTAATAATTTATTACAGTTACTGCACTTTATATGTAAATAATATGTGTACAATCATACAAACAAATGTGTTTTGTTCTCATTTAAAAATCTCAGTAGGTACATATTCTTCATACGTTGCCAAAAACGATTCCAAAAATGACGCACAATATGGGTCAAAACTGACAAAGCTCTATCATATTAAAATTGTAATTCTAACGTGAAAAATTCCATGTGATTTATATAAAATTGCATATCAAAAGCCAAATTCACAAATTTAAAAAGGTAAGGCAGTTTAAAAAGATAATGTTCGTTATAGTTCCTACCTAATATTCAACAACATAATGAAATTTTATTCTTCCACTAAAATATACGAATAAATTATAATTTTTTTTTCAACAAAAAATGTGTTTTTTAAAATTTGAAATCGATATCTAACCAATTAATTGTAAACATATCTTAACACATACGAATTATTAAATCGACAGTCTGCAGAAGGTATACTAAAATTATTATTATTCAATTATAATATAATTACTTTGATCATTTACAGATAAAATATAAGGCTATTGCCCGCCCAAATAAACTGTGTATCAACAGAACTTTTAATCGTTTCGACTGAATGTCAATAAATTACCGCAGATAAATTAAAATTGTTAAAATAACCGCTTTATGATTATTATTATTTCATATAATACATAGTGGTTAGATTTTATATACATATTGTACACATCCATCAAAAGGGTATCTCACACAAATCGTGTTGACCCGTTCGGAATTGTTACTATGAATAGTACTGTTTATAATAGCTTATAAACACATGGGAGGTCTGCCATAATATACTGTATAATTATAATAATAATATAATATATAATGTTATACGCATATCATATACAATTTAATTTGTTTTTTATATAATATTTATTGCTCTGTAAATATATATATATATAGGTAGATACCACGCACTACTCAGACATACTGAAACCCGGAGGAAAATGATATGTAATACAAAATATCTGGAGAAACTCTCCTCTTTTACCCCTTCCCCATACGATGTTTTTTAACAAACGACTTGAATTATTTGTATTCGATAAATAAACAATCTCCATCGTATAGGTATATGCGATAATAAAACTGATGCGGTTTAGTAAATAGATAACCGGTTACCAGTACCCATACATATATAGACATAATACGATTATTATTATTATAGATATAATCTTCCAAATTTATACGATAGGTGAACTCACGAATAATATGCAAAAATCGCTAATAAAATGAAAGAGTAATTTAAATATTTAAAGGAATATCGTAATACCTATAAAAACAAAATAAGTGTAGTTATCACGTGCATTACCTATGTATAGTTTCAATGTCACACATATTGAAAATGTTAAACGAAATTCATAACAAAAATTAACATTTATTGTTCACATTTTCGAACATTATAATATAAGCAGTTTTTAACAAACATTCGAGTAAAACTATATATGGTACGTAGTTTAAAAATATAAACTATTATCTTAATATGCCTACGAAAAGGTTTTAAAATGTTTATGGATAATATTTATTATAAACACTACTGCAACTTTAAATTTAAAATATTAATATATTATTCGATTATCATATTGAAAAAATTATTAAAAAACATATTATACGATATGGGTATTTTTTTTTTTTGCAATGATGGTGTTGGAATTTACATGAGCCGCTGATTTTTAAAAAATTCCAAAACATTTTAGCAGATCTGTATAGTTTGTACAGTGTAGGTAAATATTGTGCAAGCATGATGAAGACTCTCCTCCAAGCTAAAAAAAAAATAATAACTAGGGCTTGAAATTAAAACGTAACGAAACTGTCAGACTACTGAATACTGTAAAAGACTTAATATTATAGTAGTGGCTTCAGGAAACTTAAAAGATAGAAATTAAAAAATGGAACAACAATAAAAAAAAGTCAACCGTAATAATTTTTACCAAAATTTCTGTAAATCATAAATTTATATTTACCGTTTGAAAACGATAAATAAGGAAATAAAAAAAGATCATTCATACATTCGTAATTTTTCCTAAATAAAAAAAATGGGACAACACTTCCTAAAGCGGGACAAAAGCGTCTCGTTCGTCAGAACAACAAGACGCAATATTCAAAAACGGGGTGTATGGTCACCCTACTATAGAAGCCAAAGCCTCCCAAATCTAAGATAATCATTATAAAGATATGTAATATGAATATGTATGTATAATATAATATAATATAATATAATATAATATTTTATGTATATTTAAAATTTTCAAAAATTTAAATATTTTTTGTAGTTATGTACCGCCTCAAAAAAATCTCTGGAGTCACTCCTCCAATATTCTTTGACAAATTCCAAGTAACATGAAAATATCTATTCATTTAACAGTATTAAATATTGAATAAGAATTATAATTCCAAAGAGTTTTTATTCACTTTTCAGTGAATGAACCAAATTTTCGTCATTTTGAATAAAAATATATATAAAAAAAATATAAAAGAAAATAAAGTATTCGTTTTACTGCTACTATCACTATAATTTTCATCACACTTGTAAAAATTAAAAATAAATGATATTACTGACAAGTATACCTTTGGCCGATTAATAATCTTATAAAACTAAATAATTTCGACTTGTCCATTTTTACTTAATTGTCACTAATAATTTGTCAACTTTTTTTTTGTGTCTTACACTTTTACGAAATATTATATAGCCACCGTGTTCAGAGAATATAGCATTATCGTAGTCTGCCGTTCCATTGCGTTTTTATTTCGCGAGGTTTTTTTTAGTTAGGCGGGACAGACCTACTACTAGTTTACTCGATAAATGGGAAAACTTATTTTATTTTATTTAGTATCCATTGTTACTTACATATCACTGAAATAAAATATCGTGATATTATAAAAATGTTTAATTATTTTTTACAGTAATAGTTATGCATCGAGCTCGACTCAAAATTGTTTAATTGATAGCATCGATTTATAATGGCTTTAAAATCAATGAACGAAGTGCTATAACTTTTATCTGCCGCCTTTTTTAATTGTTTCATTTGCAATCATGAACTGTGAAGAAAAAGACAACAATTCACTTATTTCGTTTATGATAAAAATCATTTAATTAGTTAAATGGGTTAAGTTCAAAACTTAAAAACTTGAAGAAATCAGCAAAATAATTTGTAATTTCTAAAATTAAATTTAAAAATCCTTAAAAAATACTTACGAAATATTGGTTAAGATTTGATACGCATTAATTCATTAAATTTTTATAAATAAAAAATATAATTAATTGTAATAAATTTGTCTAAAACTGACGATGGTAGTATGAAAACGTATATGGAAAGTAAATATTTTAACGATTGTATGATTCTATAATAGGTATGGGGAAGAGAGGTTAGGCATGATGTTATATTTCGTAATATAATTCGACTTGCGATTTATACAAGTAGGTACCTATAATCAAAAAAAATATAAATAGAGAAATATTTGACATTTTATATTATTATTTTCTTTTTTACATATTTAAAAATGTTGAAAGTAACGTCTTTGTAATTACGTTACTTTTGAATTATAAAAAATAACGTACCTAACACTATTTTTTACTTGCTTTTTATTTTATAACTAGTAGCGTTACTTCATTACTTTTTAAAAGTTACTTACCCAATACTGCGTTTAAGAAATTGCATCTGTAAACTATATTTTCTGATTCAGGTTTATCGTTGGATACTATATCACATAATGATATATACGAATCGGTGTAAAAACAAGTGGCCAGTGCCGTGGCATCCGTCCAGTTTAGTATTTTCGCGTTGCAAAGTCGAGGTGGCGTGGAATAAAAAATCGAAACCAGAGTACAATCCGTTTGGAAAATATTGGCTGAAACTGTTTTTTATGGTCGGTTTATTTTCATCTAACCGTTTTTCTTTAAAATAACAATTCAATAATCTATATATCCCTATACTTTGTTATCCATAATATTATTATGTTATATTTTAAGGGCAAATTTCGAATGCTGTGCGTCAGCGATCACCTACCAGTTAGTGACAACGGCCAAATTTTACTGCCACTATGTCAAAACAACAAAGTTCTTTGGCTTCCCTTACTTGTCAAAGGACTATTGCGTATTTATGCGATGGTCGACCATTTTGAACAGTTCAATACTTTAACATGTCTAACTGGATGGTCTTGTATTCGAAAAAATTGCCAGTAACAAAAATAAATTCTATATATTATATTTTAAGCGTATTTCACAATATAAGAAATGCTTTAAAAATGATTTCGCATTAGCCATCATAGGCGCAAATATATAGAGATCTAGAGGATTATAATTCTATCCAAAATTATTTAGATTCCCTCCCATTTGGAACAATATTTACAGTTATATTACTAATAGAATCTACATTTTAGACAAATTTCAGAAAAAGATGTGTGGTTATCGATTTTATCTCAATCGTCAAATACGTACTTAGAAATTGACAATACCGAAAGCAAAATGACAAAACCGTCTAAAATCAAATCGCCTAAACCTGAAAATGAACGTGATTGTTTCCCTATAAGAACAGTCAATGGTAGTAGACAGTGCTACTACGATCAATGTATTACAAATTGTGAAGTTAATCCTCCAAACTCTGTATTGGTTTCAGTTATATTATCACCAAATATCTGTAAAGTAAATACTATTATTATATAAAATTCTCATAAGTTAACATATTATGGTTAAGTGCCTAGCTAATATATGTACATCCAATGTGACAATTTTTTCTATTATTATCATCGTGATTAAAATTATTTATCCGTTAAAAAATGCATCGTGTTTTTAAAACTCCGTATACCTACTTATGACTTTTTTGTTATGCAAAACTTTGGTTATATTTTAACAAATGTTATATAATACATAATTTTCTAGTATAAAAATAATATTTTTACTTTTTTATCTTATTGAAATTTAAAAATTTCATATAGGTACTTATAATAAGTAATAATAATGTAGGTACCAGGTACCTACATACTATTATTGTATATAATTTAATTCATAAATATTAACCTGCAATTTAGGGGAAAAAAATTGACTCAATGAACCGATATACACAGCCGATATTTTTAAATAACATCAAGTATTCAAAAAATAAATCAATACCTGCCTGGAAAACACATCGATGGACTAAATGGGCAATAGAGAATAATATAATCAAAAAACATGGTACTTATTAAATTAATTAATTATCCTATTTATATGGAAAAATAATATAATTGAAATAGTATATACGTAAGCTAGGGTGTAGAAGTACAAAATGATTTTCCGTACTTCCAATAATACAGGTTAACGAGTGAAGAAGATAACTTCTTCTATTTATCTGTTCCTGTGTAACAGTTTTTTTTATTTGTTCTAATAATTAAAAATAAAAGTAAAATATCAAAAACTGGCTTGTATGATACAGACATGAGACATTGATAGCCTCCTTTAAGAAAAATCCTTAATCAAAGCCCAGGATATTTCGTTAATCAAACATTTATCAACCAATATAATACTTTGACTCTATTGCACACAAAGTAGGTACACCAAAATCGTTGTTCGTACTTTAATGTTTTAACTAAATAATTTTATTTAAGTATTATATAGATTATATTGTTTATTAAAACAAACTACTGAAATATATCTATATACATTATATTATACGTCCTCCTATAATCTTAATATAGAACAAAGAAAAATCAATCGATGTATTTTCATGGAAATAGTTCTTAAAATTTGATCACAGAGCTGGGTGATTTTATAAAATTGGTAAATATTTGCGCACCGTGCACCGCCGTATTGAAAAGAACGTCTCCTTTAATGACCGTCCTGAACGAATACAAAGTGACCGAAGAAGAAACGAATTACGAACTTGATTTTTTGTATCTAGAACCATTTGCCACGTACGTATTTACATTTTCATTGACTTTTTCACACGTTACAATAATATTTAAACGATTTCAGATACGTTGAGTTCTATATGAAAAGCGGACAGACGTTCCAGTTTGTAAAGCCAATTGTGTTCCCAATGAAAGAAAGCCAATCTGAGGCGATCGATACTAGTCAGTCAATCGAAAACAATAATTCTTCCTGCATCTATTTATGTATCCTTTTTTCTGTTTTTTTTTTTTTCCAAAAAAGGAAAAATTTTATTTATTATTCATGTAGTAAACACTTTCCTATAGGTATACCGTAAACACGTGCAGCTTAGTTTAAATATGCAATATTTTACTTTACATGACGAATCCAAACAAAAGTCAAAATTATTGTAAAATTTTTCTATGATAAACGAGAATTTTTCGCTCTAGCCTATTTAAAACTTGTTTTAGAAAAAAAATTGTGTTCTTTGATATTGTATACAAAAATTTATATTTACTACGATCCTATCTTATCTAAACTACATCTAAATAACAAAATCCTATGGAAATTTTGCTTTATTTAATTTAATACTGTTTATGTATATTTTGATTGTAACTACATAACAAAAATCGTAAAAAAGAAAAAAAAAAAAAAGATCTTTCACATAAAAACCGTTGAAGCTACGCCAAAGTTCTTTTTTCTATAATTGGTATTATAGGGCCCCTAATACATGCCCCCTTGCCGTGCCGCCCCCTTTAAAAATTGCCACCCGGAGAAAATGCACTTCCTGCCCTTAATGCACTTGCAATTCAAACTCGTAAGCAAAACTTCTGTGCTGATTCTAATTTTATCAACCGACTAAATTCATTAGGGACTCATATAATAAGTAGGTACTAATTACAATAGACCCGAACACAAGGGTTAACCTAAACAGGATGAAACATATGTAGTCTTAAGACATTGTACACATTCTCTTGATTTTCTATTATATTTAACCAAAATAACTAATCGAAAAAAAATTAAAATAATATATTTCTTAAATCACAAATGAATTGTTTTATTTTTTTATTAAAAAAACTCTAGTTTTTGAATCATCTTATTGCGAATCTATGTTGTTCACGTTTTCGGTTTGCAAAGATTATACGCTCAATAGTGGTACTATTGTAACAGACAATTTATCAATCAACAATACGTACATTAACGTAGAACAATTCTTCTGGTACGAGACGGAACAGCTGAAACCGTTATCGACGCTCCGCTCAAAAGGAATGCCAAACGACATTGTAAAACTAGAACCCGGGTAAGAACCTTTCTCCTGTATAAGAATATAATATAGATACTATTAATACGTAAAACAATTTACATAAATGTATTAAATAATAACTATCACTGACTTATAATATAGTGAATATGAATGAAACAATCCAACATTTTTATAAATCTACCTTTATACCGTTTTATTGACATATTTTAGCTATAAATGAGGTTAGTTTAAATCCATAACGAAAAAGTCGGAAAGTTAAATTTAAGAGGTGAAAGCACTTCACTCGTCAGGTTGAATACTACTAGCATGCAGACCAACATATAATAGTATATAATAATATAACATATATATTAACTACATTTTCTATAGAACGATTTTGAGCGGTTCTCAGTGTAATTATACGTACCTAAGTACATAAGTAAAAAAATGAAAATGAAAAATTTAAAATTAAAAGACGTCTCTATATCTAAGACATTTTCTCCCCAAATTTAGAATATTTTCATTATTTTTGTATAGTATAAATTATAATAATAATAGGTAATAATTATAATAACTACTTATTGAGGTAATAGTAATAGGTACCTATGTATAAAAAGTCTGATAAAAAGTATATTATTGACATTATTGTAAAATTAAACAAGTTAGGAAAGCCGAATAACAAAACGAATAATACATATTTCCCTAATAACCAAATAAATAATGTTCCTCGTTACTACTTGGGTAATAAAAATATTATAATAAATAATATTTTGTCCCTGGTAAGTAATTCACATTTTCAGTTCTATTTTTTATTATTGTGTTATCACGATATTTGTTAAAAATCACGTTCACGCTCTATAACTACAACTTTTCTGTGTATAATCGCTTAGTTAAAATGTATACAAAATATGGAAAAGAAAAATATTTACTATGCCATAGTGTGAATTTTTTTCAATATTTGTTTTTAAAAGCCTAATATCTGTGATTGAAAATCAACAAATTTCTAAATTTTAATATTGAAAAATAAATAAAAATAAATAAAACTAAAAAAAAGTCCATGCTACGGCATAGTCTACGAATATTCTCATCTTTCATATTTTGTACGAATGTTGATTCTCCTATTACTAAGATAGAAGTTTTAGTTTTAAATTTTAAAAGGGTGAACGTATTTTAATACCACTATAATGGGTATGTAACATCCTCTTAAGTGATTAAGTAATACAGTTGACACGGTTATTATTACAAAAAAAAATAAAAATTACATCAAAGCTCCGCTCGAAACCATACTTATCGAATGCAATGATGATTGCTTTGAAATTTAAAATAACAATAATAAACTATCCTGTCCGAAGACCAAAGGAATGATGGACCAACTTCCTCCAACCGACGTGTGCAGTGCTTTCTTGGATTTTTTTGATTTTATTGTTTCGACAAATAATAATGTAGTATATCATTTCTCATATCAAAATAAAATATATATTTTAATATTAAAATATTCGTATATTTTAATTGTTTATTAATACATTGCACCGAAGCTCCACTCCAGTGGCGCACACGGAGGGATACAGTGGTGTCAGTCGACATCCCTATAATATTATTCCAATATTTTATTGATAAACTAATAATAATAATAATAATAATAATCTATTATGAATGTTATTTAAGTAACGAAATTTATTACAAAAATTGTTTGGGTACATTTAATAGCTAGTGGGTATGTTGTAAAAGCGTGTTGATACCCCTACCGGAAAATAAGTGTGCTCCACTCAAAATAATTGTATACCCTGTCCAATAAGCGAAGTACCTACACTCCTACCGTCATCCATCGAGCAAAGTTCACATTTTTGTAATAGTATATTTTATTTTTAATTGAAATAGATACATATTTTATTCGACAAGTTTTTATTCCACAGATATTATATACATATATTTTTTTGTATATACATATATAGATAAAAAAATATAATCTTTTCATAATTATCAATAAAATGATGAATGTTTATTTCTGGTTACATTGAATATTTTACAAGTACCTATTTCAATTAAAATGTTTACAATTTTAACATTTCAAATGCATATAACAGTAGTAGGAAGTAAAAGCATTTTTCCAACACGTTTTCCTATCCCCAAATTTACCTATATAAAGAGGCGCAATACCAACGTAAAATTGACCTAAAAGCGGCATACAACTGTGAGACTTTGAAAAGTTGGATTTAAATCTTGAAAACTGTTTTGAATTCATCAGTTTGTCTTCTAACAAACGATCGAAGCAATTTTTTTCAATGTTATTTATCATTAAAAACCCAATTTTATACATTGATTATATTTCAATCTGTATTAGTAAATAAAAATAAAGACACGCCGACCAATTCTAATCTGTTTTCAAATTTTAAATCCGACTTTCCACAATTATAAACTAATTAAAAACTGTAAACAATATAATACTTTTTTTAAAAACTCAGTTGCAAATAATGTTCAAAAAATGACTGTTAATTCTATATCTGAACCTCTATCTATTTTATTTAATACTTTTATTAATAAAGGTGAATTTCTAAAATCATTCAAAAAGTCTTTAGTTATACCAATATATAAAAATAGTATAAAAAATAAATGTTTTAACTACAGGCCTATAAGTTAAACTCTACATCAATATTAACATTATCTAAATTATTTGAAAAGTGTCTCAAAATTAAACTATTAGAATTCTTAAATACCTGTAAGCACAATTTCCTTCACAAAAATCAATTCGGTTTCAGAAATAATTTATCTACTAATAATGCTTTATATGAAATGACTTAATTTATTTATGAAAATTTAGATAATAAACAGCATGTACTTGGCATATTCTTAAATTTCAAAAAAGCATTTGACTCTGTTAATCATGATATTCTTTTAGATAAACTATATTACTGTAGAATTAGAAGAGTTGCACACAAATTGTTTAGTTTTTATTTAAAAAGAAGAGTAGGTACAGAAAGTTAAAATTGATAATAATTTTAGTGATAAAGTTGAAATAAATTACTCAGTACCTACTAGGCACTGTTTTAGGACCAATATTTTGTATTATATATATAAACGGCCATCTAAATCAACATACTCAGGGAAAAATAATTTGTTTCGCTAATAATTCAGTTATATTAATAAAAAATCATTCTTTAAATAAATTATATAAAATAGCAAGCCAGCCTTACTATTGTTAAAAATTTGTTAGACAATAATTCATTAGAAATAAACATGGATAAAATGAAATATATTCATTTTGGAATTAAAAAAACCTGTATTATTACAGAACCATAATATAATTGTTCATTCATATAACTGTGTCAATAATAATAATTTAAATAATAAATGCAACTGTAAAATATTAAATAGAGTCACTTCATTAAAATATCTACATTGATGAAAATCTGTAATAGTATATCCATATCAAATATATAAATAATACACTTAAAAAATTCTTTTACATTTTGAAACCACTTAAACACATTTTAAATTTCAAACTTAAAAAACAAACGTATATGGTGCTGATTTAGTCAATTATTTCTTATGGGATTTCTTTTTGGAGAGGAACATACAATACTCAACTCAATAATCTTAAAATTATTTTTAATTCTCTATTCAAATTCATTTTCAATATACCTGCTATGTATTCTACTCATAACTTAATTTTAATAATAATAACAAAAAATTTAATATTCTTAACTTGAAATCCTTATATTTGAAAAATATAATATAGAGATACCAAATCATAGCTATTCTACTCGTAAAAAAACAAATTATAATATTATTGTATCTAAAATGAGAACAGCTTTTGGACAGCATTGCCCTAAATATACATTTATCAAATATTGCATGAGTCATAATTTAAATATAAATAATTTTAATAACTATAATATTTATAAAAAATATATTGATAATTTGTTCTAAATTTATTATGATAATATTTATAATGTTTAATTATTTTACTCAATCTTAGATCATATAATAGATTTTATTATGTATATTTACTAGAACTTTAGTTTAGAATCTCTCTCCTCTCACACAGCCATAGGCTTTAGAGGAGATTTATTATATTTATTCTTGTATATATTTATATATGTAAAAATATTTGATGGTAAATAAATAAATATTTTTATTATTATATCCCGCTTGTTGGTCTATTAGGCAAAAATATCATGATTATACAACAATAAAAATAGGTCCGGGTATAAGGCCATTTTCAGCTTAATTTTAAAATATACCTATATATTATATAGTTAAATATTTATGAATTGTTAGATTTTTATTTTCCCCACTATTTCTTAAAAATTGCCTACACATAACCCCTTAAAAATCTATTATTATATTGTTTATCATCTAACGATTCTAACGTATACTTATGTACAAACAGAATAAATGTGTTGAAAATATGGGGTGAGCTGCCGACCAAATATTCTTTGGTGGTCGAGTCAACGGTCGAATTCTCCATACATTCGACGTTGCGAACAGTTTACGAAAAACTTACTAATCAACCGAAATCTGTGTCGTCTTTACTCGGTGAGTTCGTTTTAACATATACTTCACTGAAAATAGATAATATATTACGTTTAATTAACCCTTCACTCGTACTAATTTAAATAAGTAAACGACACGAATTTGAAAGGAAAAAATTTAATGACACGTGGTAGTACCTATTTGACGATTCCAAATTATTCGCTATTACTGGTTAGGTTTACGAGTTTTAACAGTGCACCTATATCGAGTTACTATTAATATTATACATGTGTACACATGATACTTTTATTCATTCTAACTAACCTGTTTAGCTTTACCTAACCTATATATACTTGAATTGAACCAAAAAAGAAAACTGAATATTCATATGCATATTTATACATAACATTATAATATATATTTTCAGCATCTATTAAGCTAATTTGTACACAGCTGTGGGCAACGGAACCACATACAATTGATCGTGGAAATAAGTTACTCAAGTTTTACTCGATGTTCATGCCCCCATCGTTTAGTACTGATAACGAACTGAAGAAAAACGAAAGATACTGGATTGTTTCGAAAGTATAATTAGTAATGTTCAATTAAATATATCAAGGATAATAATTGAAAAGTTTGATCTAAATATTTAAATTTATATATATATATATATATAGCATGTCCGAGATGCCATTATAGAATGGGTAGAGAACAAATACGTAAATGATTTGCAAAACACGAAAGACGTGTACAAGGAATTGCAACAATTATTTCAAATCAAGACAATGGGCCGAAAACAGATTGCTGAAATCAACGAAATGTTAAGACAACAGCAACAACTACTGTTATCGCAACAGCAACAATTACTGCAACCACAACAACAAACAGTTCAAGACGATGGTGGTTCGAGTAAAAAATCTGATAAACCTTTTTCATCAAAAAAATCAGTAGTTAAATCGAAATCGGTCGCTAGTAAACATCCTGTCGTGTAAGCATTGAATTCTGTTTGATAGCACAATCGAATATGGCTGTATTAACGCGTGTTTTTGGTAGGCCCTCTGGAACTAGTAAACCTTCAGGTCAGCCAGCGTCGCCAATGTTATCAAAATGTGTATATGAACATCAGGAAAATATATTAGAAATACTAAAGTTAGTCCGAGAGCGGTGTATTTTTTTTTCTTTTACATTTATATTTTTCCACATTATATGCCCATATTATAGCAATGCATTAAATGCCGACAAGGTGGCCTTGGACGAATATTATTTGAAAAATGATTTATTAAACTATATGGAAAATAATGTTGTTTTCGACGAAAATACGATAAAACATATTGATCAGTTTTTGGTGTTTCGACTTGACCTTAATACGCACTCTGTATCTGTAAGTATATGCAAATGTCACTGGACGTTCACCATTTTCGATTTTACTAAAATGACATTTTGTCGAATTGAGTGTTGCGAAATTATTGTACTTACATATATCTTTTTGAAATTTTATTAGATAAATGCTAATAAGTTACTCGTACTTATACCCACGTATAATCTATATTACAATCATTAATATAAATTGTTGAATAGTAGACAAGACCATATTGAGTATAGATGATACCGCTTGAGTGTCTCCTCAAAAAGCAAACAATTTTTTTGAAAAAATATTCGGAGCGAAATTAAATACTTACTTACTTACTTTTTTACTTGCTTACTCGATAAATAACCTATTGAATTATAACTCTTTATTATTAGGATGGTGATGGTCATATAGTTATTTGAATAACGAACAGAATAATAAGATAATTTAATAATAATAATGATAATAAATAAAAATGCATATTTAGGACTGAAATAAACCACTGGTGTTCGCGTTTTTTATATATATAGAAGTAAACTGAGGATGTCGGCTGTCGCTGGCCCGTGAATTTACCGGTTCTAATTTTCAGCCTATTAAATCGGGATTGGAAAATTCCGAATAACAAGTAATTACAAGTATACACATGTAAAACATGTGACGTACACATGTGACATGCCCGATTTTTACCGACTGACAGCCCGAAATCAATTTCATTTCTTACATTATTCGACTAATCGACATTATTATTATTCAACATCATTAAACATTCAATAAATATATACATGCTGTGTAGATATTAAATAGAATGAGTGTACCGATTGCGGCTATTTGAGTTTTATATATTTTTTGGGATTAATTTGAATAATAAGAATAAATTTAGATAATTATTTATCAATATAGCATCATTCATCGCTAATTAGTCATTAATAATAATGAAATTCGATCTTTATTATTATAATTGTACAATTATGGCCACAACAATAATACTAAAATTAATAATTATTATAGCGAAAATATTAAATACAATTTTTAAATATTTTTAATATATAGTATATAATATTATTAATATTTTTTAATTTTTAACCTAACCCCTCCTTTTGCTTAAAGCCCCTGTACATAGGTGCCCATTAGGGAAGCCGGGTAGGAATATATATCCTCTTCTGGAGAATAGCAAAAAAAGTGACTTTTAGTATGTTATATACACTTTGACATCAGACCGAGTACGATTTGACTACTATTAAATTGGTTGTGACGATTCAAAAATTCCCCTTCTTTCACCGTAACTATATTATCGTATACTATTCTACAGGCAATTAAGCTACAATTCCAAAAGACCTTTGTTACAGGTAACCGAGAAATGGACCTATTTTTTCGTGGTTTTAGATACCCTCCCCTTTTTTTAAGCTCAATATCCATAACTGTCCATGGGAGATTAGGGAAGGGACATAGCCTCCTGGAGAATAACTTTATAATAAATTATTTCCAAAACTGGTAGTTTATAACATAAAATTATTATAATTTATTTAGGTCTACCCCTTCTGAAATTTATCCTATAGGCGTTAAACATTGAAAAATGAACAAAATGATAATGTTGAACTAAACATTGTTTTTAAAGGTTATGTTAAACATTTAATATTCAATGAAGGTTATTCTACATTAAACTTTAAACATTAATTATTTTACATTAATTTAATGTTTATTCTTATACATTCAACTATTAACGTTACATCAAATGTTTATGATTACAAAATGTTTATTGTACAATAAAAAATATATCAAAAGTTTTTAATGGAAACGATGAAAGTGACGAAATTCCAGAAGACTTAACTGCTAATGATATTGTTTATTTCAAGTCTGCCCCAATCACTTCCGTCGATATAGAAAGATTAATTTCAGCGTACAAAATTTTGTTGATAAATAATAATAGGTGTTATTTTTTATTTGAGAACATCAAACACACATTTTGATAGTGCAGTACAACACATCAAAATTAACATATATGAAAATCGGCTTTTATTTTAATGTAATTTTACCCACTAAATATATTGAAGGTTATCTCTATTTTTTTTTTATATTTTTTAGATTAATTTAGACCTGTAGTTTTGAAATTCAAACTTTAATCAAATTATTTAGTTTAATTATAAATCTCTTTTTACATTACAACCAATTTTCAAATTCAAACTTCAATAAAATTATTTTAAAATTTCATCATTAGCTGTTTAATATGTGTAAATATATTAATTGTAATTAATAACTAAAAAAAAAATAAATAAATAATTTAAGTAATTTAAACAATTGTAAAGGTATTTTTTTTATGTTTTTAGATTATAATTTGAATTTTTGTGTTTGTAGGTCAATAATGCATTTTTTTAAGGTATTTTGGTATGATTTTTAGATCATCAACATATCCAGACCCTATTATTTAGTATTGCGCGTATATTGAACTTTCCATTAAAACTCAAGATATTTGAAATGTCGATTATAATTTTATATTATTATTATATTCATTAAATATTGAAGTATATATATATAATAAGTATTGAAGTTCAAATCCTAAGTGGAATCACACACAAAATAAAATCATATTTTATTCAGTATAATTATTAAATTAATTTAGCACAGACATTTTTAAGCCCTCCCCATAATTAAATTGAAAGTACGTCATTAGATCTCATATAAGTTTTATTTCTTAATACTAATCAATCATATTTTTATAAGAAAATCTTATTATATTGTTGTTGGACTCCAATATAAATTTAATTTGTATAATTATTTTATGTGAGCCCTTTATATTGTTTTCAACAAAATTTTAAAAACAATTTTTGAATAGGGCATTATATGACTATATTATATTAAATTAAGTTATAATGTTTAATATTTTAAGTAGGTATCCCGAATACTTGAAAAATATTAATATCACCATTATCCAAATCTGTCATTTGTTTTATATGTACTATCCTTGGTCTTCTTCTTCTGATATGACCTACCACATGATCTTCTATGATGCTTTTCATTAAGCTATTATGGTGCAGTATGATAAACCCTATCAATTTACTAATATCACTTTTTTACAAGTGCAAATTTTACATATGCAGGCCTTTGCCCTCATCAAAATCTATCTTTGGATCTGACACTGAAGAATATATGTATTTGAAATACTTTTAAATAGTAGTCAAATCTAAATTAATTTAAATAATATTTTAGGAATTGGCGCCAACGATTATACAGTATTCATGCAAAAGTAACATCAATTACGTGATCAATTTAACATTGTTCGATAACGATTCCTATCAAGAAGTAAGACCAACAAATGTCAACATGGATTTGTACATGGTTAAGAGAACTGATAAAGGATATACGTTAATAGGATGGTTTTCGGAAAAAAATGTAGACGTAAAGTATTACAGTTATAAACTTTCGTTTTTCGGGCGACCCTATCAGATATTACACTCCTGTGGAATACAGGACACATTCTATAAATATAACACCATGGTTTGCAATAATCCTGTCACACACGAATTCATTGCCAAACATGAGAGAAATCGGTTTATCAAACGTAATACTACCAACCAATTGGCTAGGTAATTTCCAAAAATTCGAATTACCTATAGGTTTTACTTGAGTTTCGATTTCCAGGGTATTTCTCCGCATTGAAAACGCTGCTCTATACACGATATACTGTTATATAGAACACTTAGATAATGTATTGATGGAAATTCGAATATTAGATAAAAACAGTAATACCACGGTATTCGCATCGACTCATACATGTGGAAAAATGGCAATGATTCCGGCCGTATTTTTAGACCCACATTACAATAAAAAAGGTAACTAAAAAAAATATATATATATATAGTATATTATAAAACGTGTTTTAATCATTATGCCGTTTTTAAAAATACAATAACTCAACCAAAACCACTGGAATTTAGTTTTTTTTTTTGCAATCATATGCTATTCTAATTAAATAATAAAAAATAATATCAATCAAGTTTTCACGTCCACTTTCTCTGCAAACAATACTGTGATAATGTGAATTGAAATTCATGATGACATTTTCGCATACCTCTTTATCGAGTCTTTTGATAAACATTTGACTTTACGTACCTCCATAAGAAGGAATCACATGGAGGAAAATCACATGATCTTGGAGGCCACTTCTAGTCATCGCTGAGCGAGGAAAATTTTTCACGCAACAAGATGATTGTTTCTGGGGAGGTGTGGCAAGTAACTGAAACCACATTTGTTCGAGATAAATTCTTTCAAACTCTAGTTCTTCCAAAACAGGCCATAAAATGTTAGTGATCATGTCCATGATAATCATGTCACCTTGTCATTCCGCGGTGACCAGAGGTTGCCTCCAAGATCATGTTATCTTACCCCATGACTTCTTCTTATAGGTATACGTGAAGTCATAAGTTTACCATAACTACCCACGAACCATTGAAGAACTTCAAAGGGAAATTCGACGAGTAATCGGCGAACTTGATAGAGTGATCAACGAAAATATCATCGTGAATTTCAATGATCGCATTATTGCATGCAGGGAAAGTGGATGAAGACACTTATGGATATTACTTTTATTATTATTACAATCGGAATAGCATACGATTTTAATAAAAAAAATTTTATTTCAATGGTTTTTGGCTGAGTTTTTGCATTTTTGAAAACTACGTAATGACTGAAACACCTTCTAGTATATGCAAAGAGCATAAGTGCAAATTTCTTCAAATTGGCTATTATTAAGTACAGAAACTTTTGAATTCCAACAATATCGATAACGATTATACAATATTTTTATCAAAGTTAATATGAATAAGAAAAGTTTCTTTCTCATCTCTGTCCAAATCAATGAAAGAACATACCTCCCCACTTATGCCTCTAAGTACAGGTAACTCGTCCTCCACATTTCTAAACATTGTTGCCGCCCATTAATAGAACCGTAAAATTTATCTTCACTATGCCTTTAAATTAGATCTCAACGATTCCCCTAGTTTTCCTCTATTTACACCAAATTCTGTCTATATTTATGTGATTTTATCAACTAAACTGCAGTACACCTATCATTTTACAAATAAATATACATAGTCATTTTTATTTCCTATATTAGTTATAAAATTTAATTTTACTATCTTTTTTTCTCTCCCTTTTCATCTTTACACATTTCAGTTTTAACCATAATTCTACAATAATATATATCTGTTTTATTTTATTTTTATTTGTTTTACTTTATTGTATACTTTAAATTCTGAACGAAGCAAGCCGAATATTGCCTTTACAATGAGATCTGTATATACGTTTTAGCGTAAGATTCGTGTTTTGGTGTAAATAACTTTCTGATAACACAATAGCTCTTTACTCCAAAACCTCCTACCTACACAAATAAAAGTTATTTCCAGAAAAATAAAAATATATCATTGTAAAACCAATAGATTGATGATTCTTCGCTCTGCTCAAAAACTAAAATATGAATAAGATTCACATGCCTCGTAAATTTTAGTATTTTATAAATCTCAATTCAAAATTTTCTATAGATTATACGTTACTATATGCTTAATACAATATCGATTTTCCTGTACACGTTCATTATCCTTGACCCATAATCTACAATTCTATTTGTTAGATACTGATATTGATAACACTGAAAACTCGGTTTTTTTAATCGAGGTTGTTTTAATCAAGAACATTGAAACTGATTATAATGGCATTCAGGATGAACCAAATGATTATGATTGGACAATCTCATGTGCTTACAATCCAAAAGTAACTTAAGTATTTAAATAATAAAAATTAAAACATTAATATTGATTTATTGTAACCAAAAGTAATCGAAAGTTAATATTTCAATACTTATTACTTTTACAAAGAAATATAGGTATTATAATTTTCTACGATATAATAATATTCTTATATTATAATAGGATATCTTCAAAATTAACTAGGTACTACCTATTTTCAAATAAGTACAATGAATCAAACAAGTTTTGATAATATTAATTCACTGATATTTATATTTAGTAGACGTGTTAAATATATATCCGAGCTAACATCCCTACAAACAGACATTATTATATCACCATTGCATTAGACTAAAAAACACATACAATATATTAAATAACTTAAAATTATTATTAAAAAATAATTAAATTATTTCAAAATAAATTTGAGATACATATATATACCGATATTCAACCGTTTAGGAGTTTAGAAGTCCTTATTTCCTAATATTTTTTTAAAAACTCCACCAATGGTATTTCAACGGGAAATTCAACTTTGTATAGTTTCGAATAATAATTCAAGTAAATTCTTCTTCAAATTTTCACTAAGGTCGTTATTCTTCTAAAATAAATTATTGATAAAGAATATCAAAAACCTCTATAATAGCATGATTTCGTTATTACAATTACACAAAATATGCTAGCTAGTATCGACTCACTAATATAGTATTATCCAATCAATTTTGAATTATTTAATCCAGGCTTGGAAGTTATTGCACTAAGAAACTTATAAAAGTGATTGCTATATTGCTGCAAAAAATATACAAAATTCTACAAAAAAAAAAAAACACAAAATTGTATTAACTTATATATTTTTATTTATAAAATTATCTATTTATTAATTATTAATTTATTTATTTTTTCTGCGACCAATTTAATTATATATTTATTAACTGTTAGCACAAAAAAAATAATAGAAAAAATTTAATTAAAGAAATAAATTCAAATAACTGGAAACTATATTTAAAAATTGAAACTTAAATATTTTGTTTGAAATATTCTTAGTTTTTATGGAACCTAAAAACTAACTTACAATATGTATTTATTTGTTAATTTAACTTAATTTAAAAAAATGTTTAATTTGCATTACTCAATACTAATGAGTAATGAGTAATGACGTACTAATTACGTATTAATCACCGTGACGTATTTACTTCATTTGACGTATTTATTAAATAAAATTCAAAATAATTTAATTTATATTAATATTCACTTTAAATTGATTTTAAAACACTGTAAATTATTTCTATTTGATATTAGTCTAATAACATTGGTGATATTATTAGTCTTATTTTAGGAATATTTTGTGTGTTTTTTGAACACACAAAATATGGCGTCGAGAATTTTAATATCAAAGATGTCATCAAAGAATTCGAAATACTTGTGCCAGAAAATCAACAACATAAAATACGTTTAGATTGTAATATGATATATCAAAATTTAATATTTTTTACTGCATTACTATATTATTACTATACAGTAAATCTATTTTTATAATTAAGTAAAAATAAAAATAAAATGTTATTTTTTATTTACATTAATTTTTTTGTGAACGGCACGAAATTTAAAAATATAATTTCCAGGGACCCAATTTTTGTTATTGCTTAATCTACCGATAAAGACTGTGCGTTTTCACATTCTATACTGGCTCGATGCTATTAGCTCTAAAATATGTGCTATCTTTGATTTAGATTACAGATATTTCACTAGAAAATGACAATACTTTGAACAATTACCAGTTTGTCTGTTCCATACCTCACCAAAATATCTATCAACGACCTGTAGTCTTACCAAAAATAAATGAAGTACAAAATAAATACCATACAAGTTCGAATATTGATGAGAAAAATGATATTTTACCAGCAAAGCCCAATTACCATGAAATATTGCATTCTATGAAAATCGACCCAGTATTTATATCTATTATTAATATAATTTAAATTTAAATGTCCATTTGCCCCTGTTACTCGAACAGGAGCAAATGGACACGTAAGGACATTTAAATATCAAAAAAAGAAAAAACATATGTATAATAGAGATATATACATTATACAGTGGTGTATTGATAAAAAAAAATGAATAAAAATACGCCATTCTAAAAAAAATTTAAGTCTTAAAATTTTTTTTATCGCTTATCTCGAAAATCATTCAGCTTACCTTCCAAACTTACAACTTTCAAACTTTCTTTTACTACATTTTTATATTCTAAGTGGAACGAAAAAGTCAATCATTTAACAATTGTGTTATTTTTCTGTGAGCACCTTTGGATAGAAGAAATCGAGTAAGCGTTTTTGGGCAAAAAGGTTATTAAATAGAATTTTCATTTTAGTTGGCTGTTTACTTAGATAACTTTTCAATTATTCCAGTAATTTCTTAAGTTTAAGGGAAGCTTACGGAAAATTATAATGCTAGAAACATGAAATTTACCAACATTTTTTACGTAAATCGTAACATTGAACCTCTCAAAAGTAAAAACAAAAAAATAGTATGCCATATACATCGTATTACGTCATTTTTTTTTTTGTAGGCATACGCTATATATTTTATTTTATTTTATTTTTATTTTATTAATACAATACGGGACGAGCCCAAAAAATATGAGTGAGGCAATTTGATTACTTAAGCAGTAATTTAAAACTAAAACTAACTAAAACTAATTGACTGAAATCACTGAAAACTGGCAAAATCTATGAATGAAGGCTCCTGATTAGCAGTGCGCATAAGTCGGGTAATTAAGAAGTTGTCGAGGAAGTTAGACGAAGAGAGTGGAATATGGAAGGGGACAGATGAACGAGTGAAACGGGAAGGAATTTTAAAGGTAATAAGTGACAGGAGGCTAGGAGAATCGATTTTGTTTGTAAGAAT